>JAPSGF010000033.1:3375377-3446375 GCA_035772895.1 Perdix hodgsoniae
CCTTTCCTTTCCTTTCCTTTCCTTTCCTTTCCTTTCCTTTCCTTTCCCCTCTTTGAGTAGGAAAAAAACCTGCATACATGCTTTGTTCATTCCTACAGATCATCTGAGTGTGAGAAACTTAGCACCATTGTCTCCAAAATGCACTGGAAAATTCAGCATTTAGATATGAAAAACATGAGAAGGTGTATACTGATTTTGTATCACTAAAAATCTACCCCACTACTCTGCCTCTCATGAAGAACAAAAGTAGATGCACAGTTTGGGATATCTGTACTACATCAAGAACATGACATGCATATATGATATTTTCTTCCTAACATTCTCCCAGCCCTCAGCTGTTTTGAACTATTTTCTTGGCCTTTTGAGGTAAAGCCCTTGAATTTCTCTTAACAGTTTATTGAAATGACCAACAAAAGCACATATTATTTCACAGAAGATGTCCTTTAGAAGTGAATTCTGTGTCTGCAATTCTTGATTCAAGAATAATCATCCTTATTGTTTGTTGTGAATGTGCATCTTGTAAGTACAGCCACATATGTGGGTGCTTTCCTTGAGAGTTCAGCAAATGCTTAATTGCTTCCCACAATTTGGTTCCTGGATCCAATTTTCTCTCAAAGAAGAAATAGGGAATTTATAGTGAATTGAGTGATAGTAGGTAAAGGTCTAAGATGAAAAGAAAAAACTATCTATGAACTGGAATATATTAATTGCAGTAAAACATATGCTATTACTGAGGCACTTTCTCAATGTAAAATAGGGTCTCAGAGTTAATAACTCTTATTTGAAATGATCCATGCCTAGAACAACACAATTTCGAACATCTAGACCTAACTTGACCCTACAGGAACTGTGGTTTTATGAAGTGTAAATGACACTTTGCCTTGTGTGTGCAGTGGTGAGGCTTTCTTCACTCAGATCATTTAACTCAGACATGAAATACTGTGCAGACAGAGTCAGAGAGGAACCAGGATTTGGATCTGGTCTTCCAGTCACAGCCAACTTTCACTCTCTGAGAGAAGCAGGTTGTACGGCAAAGTCACCTATCCATAGGGTTGGTGATGTGTGCATTGGTGAATGAACCTATTAGAAAGGTGCATGCAGGCTGAACCCAATTCAAAACTTCCGAGGTGTGAGAATGGCAGAACGACCAGTCAAATGTGTGCCTTTTCTCAATGAAAAAGATTTCACATTGTGTTTGAATGTTAATTGAACTATTACTCATTGAGCCTTATTTATTATGTCCTAACATGTATTAATAAGGTATACGCCATCTTCTGGAAATGTGGAGGGAATTCTAGTGAAGAAAGGGCTAATTTATTCCATTGTTAAAATTGTAAAAGTAGTTGAGCATGAACAAGGGCAAAGATACGGGGTACCTCAACTGTAACCCAAGGAGCCTGCTGATTGGTCCAAGAAGCCATGTCATAGAAACCATCCGAGAAACTGAACCAGTTGAAGCTGGAATACTTCCTCAAACTACAAGAGGGTCAGAAGTACACTGCAAGGATGACATACAGCCTTCATCCCCATGACCGCCAGGGCGACCACCAGGAGGCACCATGCATGCGTAGAAGTATTAGTTAGGGGTGGAGTTTGGGTTGTAGAATAGGCATGAAATATTGTAATGAATTCCTAGAATTAATTGTAATAACCATGCCTTGTCTTATCAATAGCATGAATATGCATGCATTCTTTCTATAAATAAAGATGTTTACCTGTTTTCCGTGTGCAGGCTAAGAAGGAGTAATCCCCCCTGCACCCAGTGCTGAATAAACAAAATCTACGATCTTAGAGCAAAAAGGCAAAAGTTCTCTCAATCTTGATTTTAAGGATATTTACAGACTATGAATGAGGGGCCTTTGGGCATTAATCCTTCTGCCAGAATAAGAGATCTCAGGAGTAAGATTAGTCATGTATTGCAACATTGTTCTGTTTTCTACAATGATATAAACATATGATATGTTAGTGAAGGCTGGATGCTGCCCTTGGGCTGGGGCACTAGGAGCTCTCTGGGCAGCATGATTCAGCACAGTGAGTAAATTTAAACAGCGCTAGTCTTGGAAAAGAGTGCTGAAGCCCAGACACTGCATGGATCTAAAAGCACACCTGTCTGAGGCCAGGAAAACTGGGCTGGATGGGAGAAGACTGGGATTTGGAGCCTGACATTGCTAGCTGACAGCCTGGGGGTTGCAGTGCACAGGAGGTAGCTCCCGGGCCAAGCAGGGATGGTCAGAGATAACAATGCACTAATACTTTTGTAATAGACCTCTCTCTGTAACCTTTTTTATCCACACAGACCTTTGTTGCTATCTGTAGACTGTAATAATAGGGCAGTGCCTGCAAAGCAGCTCTGAAAGCACAAATCTGGCTCTGCTGAGTGGGAGTGAGGGCAATCTCTCTCCTTCTTGTACTCAGTAATTGCCATGAGATCTCAGCAGCTAAAGTAAGTATTCTGAGTGTTTATTAATTTCCTTTAAAAAATCTAGCTGTTTTTCTTGTTTCCATGAACTTGAACTAACCAGAAGGAAGAAATGGTCTGTTTAACATGAAGACAAAGTATTGTAACTGTTTTACTACTGATAAGAAAATTTCCCTGTCACCACTTCATCACTGTTAAGCATGATCTACTGCAATAGCAGCTTAAAAAATAAAGATAATAATAAAAAAATGCTAACTATCAGATTAGTGTCAGATCTGTGGCACAAAGAAGAACTGTTCAAAAAAGCTATTGGATAATAAATATTTATAGACAGTTTCTTCATTTGTTTCTTCCCCGGTGAATATGTGATTGAGAAGAGAATATTATTTGCCTACTGCCCTTCAGTTAAGTTATAGTAGTAGTTTGAACAACTTAATTAAAAAAGACTTTTGCTACTAGGGCTAATTTGCATAAGGGCTAGATAGGTTGGAAAGCTAGAAACAACAGCTGCTGAAGAACAGAAGAGCTGACATATGAAAAATATACACCATTACAAAATATGCAGTACTGCAGTACTTTCACATGAAAATGGAAGTACTAGCCTTTCTTAACACGAAACAATAGTGAAACACAATAACAGAAAAATCTACAAAAGGATAAGTACTTTATACAACAAGGACTTTGATTATTACTAGAACTGAAGGGGAAAATGCAGAAACTGCCACACGTTATTTCTTTCAGAACTATTATTTTTGTAACTCGAGGGCCTTTCCAGAAATTAGGGATTTCTTTCTGCCTTTTTCTTGTCAAGTAGAGGAAGAGGATAGCTATTAAAATGTTGACAATTGTTTTCTCTGAAAAGTATTTATCTATTTGTAATACAATTTTGTTTTCCTATAAGCAGATGAAGAAAATATAGGAGATTTAGAAAAATCAAAAATCCTTAAGTTGTCTTGGGAACAGGGTGACAAATAAAAGTACTAATCTAAAGGTACTCATAACAAAGTACTGTTGCTATTCTTAAACTTTAAAAACTGCATGTTTTTGAAATAATGTTACCAGCCTGTTTTCTCTACTCTTTCCAAAATCCTACAGGGTATTTATATTTACAAGGTATCTCACTGATATGTGTTTAGGTCTAATCCCAGTCCCACTGAGTGCTTGTTTTTCTGTAACAAGACCTTCTTGGATAATGTATCTCCTTTATAAATAGAACCAGAACTCTTGCACCAAGCTTAGAGTCAACAAGAAATAGGAACTAAGTGATGTTATTTACATTCTGACTGTAGGCACAGATTAGATAATGTATTCTCAAAGTTCTTTGGAAAGCCTCAATGTAAGTTGCATTGCTCCAAGGAAGAAATGTGGCCTGTATCATGCTGCCATTGAATGGCTTTGTGCTGCTTATGGAGGAGATAAAAATCTCGTAAGCATCCAGTGATTGCTCTCTTAGGCTTAAAAATGCAGCTTGCAAAGGAGAGTATCCTAGCATAAAGAAGTAAAGAGCATTTTAAAGATCTGTTTCTAAACTTGGCTGTCAGAATTCAAAGGGAACTAGATAGGGTCTTAATCCACAAGATTCTAGTACAGACTGGATGACTTTTCATATTTTAGAAAATACAGACCTAGCATAGCTTTTTTTTTTTTTTTTTTTCCCTTCTTTTTTTCCTAGGTTTTCTATATGCCCAAATTTAAAATAAATAATAAATGCAAAACACATCCCTGTATCCAAACAGCATTCAGAGAGAAGAGCTAGAGTGACTGTTTTATCTAAAAGTAAATTAACCCTACAGTGAGACAGAAGAGTTAGGAGTAGTAGCATTATACTTGTAGCATTAGAAGTTACAATAGAAGCCTTCAGAATCAGTGTTATGATCCAGCAGTGTTATAGGCTCTCCAAAGAACACCTGAATATAATCTTACTTTTAAGACTGGATTTGTAACACTTGTAAGTTCAAATCCAGAAGTCAGCCTCAGTGTGGTTTGCTACAGTATTTATATATAAATACTGTATATTTATTACTGTATATATATATATATATATAAATACTGATACATTGCACACATAATCTGGAAGACAGTTAAAGAGCTTTTTTTAATGTAGTGTTGCATAACCGAAGAAGGGCTGTAAATAGGAAGCACAGAGATATCCTTTTTTACAGCAGGAGCGATGATCTCCAAGGGCACTTACCAGCCAGATCTGAATACTGTGCTGAAGTATGTGTGACCTGGTGTAGGGAACCTGCTTTGGCAGGAGGGTTGGACTCGATGATCTCTGGAGGTCCCTTCCAACCCCTACGATTCTGTGATTCTGTGATCTCCACGATTCCCAAATGAGTCTGAGAGCAACAACCTCTGAAATATCTGTAGTTGCTTGCACAAGATATAGCTATAATGAACACCTATGGCATTGTTTCTAGAAGACTCATTGTATCACGTACAAAAGTGTCTACAGCTAGATTACTGTAATGATATATATGTATAGCACTAGACTAGGTGAAAGCAACTATAATTGCAATAAACCACCCTTTATAAAAAGAAGGTATGATTGGGAATCACCCTTTAGTCCATTTTACTTTTTTTTTTTTTTTTTATACAATTCAAATCAACAAAATGTTTTAGGATTCTAAAGAAGAGTATCTTTGATTTTCCTGAAAAATTAATTTAGCTCTTCCAAGATAATCTGAACAGAATTATATAGCCAGAACTGAAATACTGAGGAGTTACTTAAATAAAGTTGACCATCATATGTAAGTAGCCCAAATATTTCCTCACCTTTCCATCTCCTCTTCAGTTGATTTTGGCCTGTCTGCTTCTGTCTCCTTTTCCCTTGGAAGTTATTTCTCCCTTAGCAATTCACCTAAATTCAGTCAAAATACTGTCATATACACTCAACATTTTTCCCCATGGCTAGAGTTGTAAGACCTGAAACAGTAGCTTGCTGCTTCCTATTACTGAGAAGGCATCTACTTAGGATGACCACTGAAAATAGATACATACACTCAAAGTTTTTGTTGTTTGACCAATTGGCAGGCTCTGGTGGCTGTATTAGTGGTGATCACTGTCAACACAAAAGAAGTCTAATACACATCGTAATGTTATGTATTTTGTGTAAATTTTATCAGGATTATTCAGTGTTAAGTGGCTAGGAAGCCTAGCAGCATATAGTAATTGTGGAGATTTTTATCCTGCTACTCAACAGAGGTACCACTGGTTTTGTGAAATGTAACATAGGAAATTGGCAATATGATGCAGCATTACTACTAGAGTTAGAAAAGTATCCTTCAGCTAGCTTCATAAATAAATAAGTAATTAAAATTATAAAGTGCATAGATGTAAATCTAAGAATTTTCCATATAGAAATACAAGACGTATAGTTCTATCTTACATAATTCTTTTGAGCTTATTATCCCATATGCAACTTTAGACAACCTACAGTCAGCAAATAAATGAATGCAAAAATTAGATTGTATTTTGATATTTTCTTTCCCTTCGTTTTTACTCTTCCATGTAAACAGTGAGGATATAATTGATACATGTTGGATCTTCAGTTAGAGAGACATACTGTGATTTGTCCCTGAAGATATCTATCACCTTATGATATAAATTTGTTTCCTCTCTAATAATATATAAAAGCAGAATAACTGTATGATTTCATATTAAAAAGCAGATAATTTCACAAAATTTAAGTTCTTAAGTTATTACACTTCTGCATAAAAAAGCAAACTACTTTTAGTGTACTAATCTACTTTTAATGAGTCCAACGTAAGTAGATAAATTTCTAATGGAATCATCCCTCTCAACACTTCTTATTTAAAGAGTTGCTACAGAAAACAATTTTGAAAACTAATCTTAACATTGCTGTTCTTCCAGCATGTAACAGATCTGATAATCTGATGTCATTTGACCGACTCCATAATTGTCTTTAATAGGAAAAAATATTAAAAATATTTTAAAAAATATTAATTATAATATTACTTTTTACCACTTATTTGTCCAGACCTTTGCACTGAGTTCAATTACAAGGTTGATCGTTATCTACAAATTAAAACCACAGTTTGAATTTAGATTTTCAGTGTTAAATAACATCTTGGTAGGGAGACAGTTCACTTTTAAAAAGTTTATGGTGTCCTCTTATATTTTTAGCTAGTAATTACTGCTACCATTAGATATGAAATATGATTTTCCAATAGCTTTAGCTTCTGCTTGTCCTTATTTTTGCCTGATTTATGCGCTAGCTCTTGGTATCTCATATGAGGCTAAATATTTCTCTTAGAGAAAGCCGTGGGTTTTTGTTGTTGTTTTGTTTTGTTTTTGTTTTTGTTTTTGTTTCTATGAAGGCGTCCTGTCTGCTTGGTGAAGTGCCCTTGCAAATGCCAGCACAGCTTTCACTTTATGCAGACCTCTATGATATTTCCAAGAGGTTGTTCAGAAGTGTTTTACTAACTCATTCCTCTATCATTGATTTTGTAAGTCTTTTGGTTGACTAGTCTTCCATTTCCCAACTCAGCATATTCTCTTCCAGAAAATTTCTCAAGGGAAGGATTTTTACAATCCCTTAACAGACTTTTAACTTTTAAGTTCCCTGTAATGAAATTTTAAAGGACCAAGGCACTCAGTCAGTTTTCAGTGCCTCTATCAGAAAAAGAAATAGCAAACTGCACAAACAAAATTATAACTCTTCTTTTTCTTTTCTCTGACAAGAGATTCTTTAATCCTTTAAGAATTCATTAAGAAACTTTCAGTTGCTGAGAAGCTACTCTATCTGGTTTAATGCTGTTCTTATATATATGCTACTAAAAATTGTTAATGCAATACAACAATTTCTCCTAATTCTTAACTATTAATGAAATTAAAACAAACAAAATATATTTTCATAATGCAAAAATATAACAGGATAAATTGTAATTAAAATCAAAATCAAAAATTGATTTCATCCCTGCATGAGAAAATGCATTTTGGGTGTATAAATTGGTCTGCATATAGACATAGGCATACACAGTAGTGTTAGTGCCCTCAAGATCTAGCAGTATTTGCAATGTAATCATAGGGTCTGTCACTGCTGAAGCCACAGCGGTGGATTCAGCAACTGCTGTGGGACCAGAAGAACTCATACGTTAAAGTTACTTTTAAAAGCTGTAATATTTGATTTCAATATGCCATTCCATTAATACCTCTACTATTGCTATTAAAGATAACCCTGAAACAGTGTATTAAATTATGAACCTCACTCAAAAATTGCCCTAGCATCACATTTTACAACATGAAATATGAACTGTTGCATACTTTCACATGCTCTACTTGTCTTTACGAAGGCTTTGTTTACTTTTGTATGTGTCTTTGCAGTCTGTGTGAAGGATATTTCTGAAGATGCAGTGACAAAGAGGAAAAAAATAATTAAAAACTGAGTTTGTGACATCAGAACTTTTAAAAAGAGAACTGCTATTGGTAATAAATTGATCAAAAATATGATAAAATATTTGCCAAATATCTTTCAAATATTTCAACAATACTCTCTTTGAAATGTCACAAATTTCTTTCAATCACTCCAGTAATGTTTTTTTCCTTTTTTTTAATAATGACTTTGAATGTTCTTGCCAGAATTTCACTATATCTTTTTGCCATGTGACAGATGACAGCAGAGGGGCAGTCTAACAAAATGTAATCTAACATGAAAGTACATATGAAGAAAAGTTGCTCTATGAAATACTGTCACATTTTTCGTTGTATCTGTTGTAGTATCCATGGAAATAAATAGGAGGCATTACTTCAGAGCAACCTATGTAGACTGAGCTGTCAGAAAATGGATCCTTATCCCATGAAATAAAGGTTTAAACGAGGTGCATAGTTTCTTTCACAAAAGAAAAAAAGATCTGTCTTCAACAACAAATATTAAAATAAACAAACAAACAAACAATGAAACCATGCTTTATGTGTAGGTATTAAAAACTTGTTATTTTTAATAGATTAGCTTTATTGGCTTTAGATAATATTAATTCAAGAAGAGCAAAGTAAAAATGCTTGAAAGGATTATTATTTTTTTTTTTTCCTGCACTAACATTATTTTTCTTTTGGTAATAGGTGAAGCTGTATCTATAGACAGATATAACTATGTGTTTTCAAAGACTGATTCATATTCTAGATATGTCCAAGAATTATGACTGTCATCTTGTTAATAGGTCTTTCTTGTCTTCTGTCTTGATATCTACCTTCTATTTATTTTTCTTTATATTTCATTTATTTATTTATTTATTTTCCAAATAAGAAATATCAGTCTGTACTGAATATGTGACAATGGATACTTAGTAATTGACAGTATTCCTCTCTTCCTCTCTTCTGTCAAAATGCATCTGAATTTCTTTTTGTCTTAGAGTAGTAGTGTTGATAACATTTTGCTACTTCTACGGGATCTTCAGACTCAGTGTTACAGGCAAGTGAAATTCATAGCTTTTACACATTCAGCATTTATCCCTTCCAAAAGTTGTATATATAGAAATGTTACAAGGTATAAATTTTCTCTTCAGAAAATTTACTTAAGAATATAGAAGTATTTTTAATACTCAATGTAATTGAGAAATGTATGGTGGCATCATTTGGTAAAAATCTTTTAGACCTACAGGCACAAGGTGGTAGTATCATCTTTTAGTAGTAACTGTTTAGGTTGTCCTTCCCTTTACTTAATAGTTATCTTTCTTTTTTCTGCAAATAAGGGCAAGAAAAAATCTCAGTCCTACTGACATCCAATATGTACTCAGAGCTACTCTGCATCAATTCAATAGTAAACTGGCAAATTACACAAATATGGCTGAAATCTGTGTTTAGACTTTCATATCTCTCACAAGCTAGAGAAATTTTACATTTTTCTCGCTTATTGCATTTATTAATAATTTTTGAGGCTATTGAAGAGCAGAGTATAAAGAGAAATGAGAGAAGGTGAAGAGTTGAAACTCTTCAAAGAAGAACAGCCTATCTTAACAGCACTGTTTACTATGAGTTAAACAGTACCTATCAAGTGGTGAATAATTTGTCAAGAATCTCCAGGCATTTCAGTCCAGAGAAAACTCACAAAGAATAGTGATCCTGACGGCTAGATATATATATTTTTTTTCATATCACTCTAAGAAAAAAAAAAAAAATCCACAAAAAACATAGTTTTCCATTACTTTATGCCTTTTGAGTACTTATGAGAAAGATTTTAAGTCAAGGTTTAGGCTTGAGATTTAAATTGTTTCTCTAGAGAACTGTCTGTAGTATGGTATCCATCATCATATTCACGAAGTCAGATCAAATCATGGCATCTCATCCCCATGATCACTTAGTTCTCCTGTACTACCTTCAGGAAACTCCAATGCTATACCATACCATACTCCAATTGTATAGCATACTGATGTTTTTTCTCCAGTTTGTTGCAGTGGTTGTTCTTTCATCTCGAGCATGTAGTACCTGTAGTAACTAGTGGTTTTACAGAAAGTTCAGTTCATTCCTTTACATATGCAACCTACAGTAAAGTAGACAGACACCTGTGTTGAAATGATAGGATAAAATGGCACCTTGATTTAGCTTGACTCCAGATCTTTGAGTCCCTTCCTTGGACTTGCTGTTGTACATGTCCCTGTCTCCCTTGTATTGGGCAGCCTAGCACTTGATGCAGAACTGTGTTTCTTCAGTTAACAAAGTGAAAAGATCACTTTTCTTGATCTGTTGGTAATGCTTTTTCTGAAACGTCTAGGGAGACTGTTGACCTTCTTTGTTACAAGGAAGTATTTCCTGCTCATGGGCACCAGGACCTGCACCTAGTCCTTTCCAACAAAACTGAAGCCTGAAAAGTCAGGCTTCAACATGTACTGGTACCTGGGATTATTCTTCCTCAGGCGTAGGACATTGCATTTTGAGGTATTCATCTGTCTATTTCTCTAGATTTTCAATGGTCCAGTCAAAGACAGCAAAACCTATCTAGTACTATGTTTATCCTTTCAGGCCTCCTGCTGGCTTTATTTGATTTCCTACTCATGCAAATAGAATGTTAATGATCTCAGAGGAAATGATCTTTGAAAATCAGTCAGCTCTCCTTCTCTTCTCTCCAGAGCTATCCTCCATGGGACTCTTCCAAGCAAGTCTCTCAATAGATTGTGCTCTGCTCTTGTGAAGTCAAGACATACTATTTGACTCAGAATCCTGTATTACATGAGCCTGCCTCAGTTTTCACATTTCCAATTAATTGACAAGAATCAAAGTCTAGCAGAGCACCAGCTCTCATTGACTCCTCGGCCACCTGTGTCAGGAAGTAGTTCTCAATGCAATTAGAGACTTTTTTTTTCACTTTCTTAAAATATCCATTTCTTTTAGTTGCCTATATATCTGTCCCATCTTTGCTGTACTATTAAGTAGCATTCATGATAATGAACTTCCCAAATCAGGAAAGATTATCTGGTGTTCAATACCCAGCATTTGCTTTTTGCAGTTGAAATACTAGAACTGTGATATAGAACTTGAGAGCAATTGATGCATATGGGAAGTAATCTTTTGTTATAGAGAAGGTCTATTAGACAAGGCTTATGTTTGAACACTGAATTCATGTTTTCTGCAATCCAGCTTTCTAAGGATACACATATTTTAATAAATGTAATATAAATTAAAGCTTATATCTGCATTTCAATTTCTTTGTCCATAAATTGATAAAGCAGATAATACTTAGCCAACCACTTATTGTACGTCTATGGATAACATATGATACTGTACTCTAATTATTTTACTGGCGAGAGCTTAGCATTCCTTCATTAGTCTTCTGACAAGGCTACAAATCAGATTTGCCAGGTTATCCCAGGTGAATGTCAATAAAAACCTGTTATGAGACTCAAGGATGGGTTATCTGTGACAGGATGATTGACCAATAGCCAGAGGGTGGATGAATAAGTCTAACTCCAGGAAAATCAGCCCAAAGATCAGATCAGTTTGATGAGTGAATTTTAATTAGGAACATGGAGTGGTTTCTCTAGGACTTTGTTTGAACTATGCACTTGTATGACTTAATTTAATTAGATGAGAACTACAGAAATTCTAATTTATCTCTAGATTAATTTTAGTCTGATTAGAAATGAATGATATTAGAATGATAAATGTTATCAGATCTAGTCTCTCTACTGACAGCAATCTGAAGAAGGACTTGCATATGAGGATTATAATATCTTAGTAGATTTCTTTATTATTGTAATATTTTAGTAGATTTGTTGAGAGTTTATTTCTTAATCACTCTAAATCCTGCTATCAGAGTTTTTCTTACATTCCCACCATGTGGGCCAAAACTAGATGTCAAGATGCTTCTGAAAAAAAATTGGACTCCTGTCAAGTCTGAAACACAGAACTAGAAATTCTAGAATATGTAGATGTGGAGACCTAGATTTGTAATTTCAACTTCTTGAAATCTGTATCCAAACTTTTCATTTTTAACCACCTATGCAAGTTGTAGTGCTAATAATATGAGATGGAAGAAATTCTAAAATTATAGACAGACATAATTTCTCACAATTCAGATTTAAATGGATCAATACTTCTTTCTTAAATTACTTTTTCCTTGTAGGAGGGAGACTGCCAGTTATCATATGTTGCATTAATACTAAGTGCTCCCAACCTTCAGAATGAAATAATTGCATTAAACTAATGTATGATTGAAAATAGTTATAGTTACATTGGTTTAAGCTGTAGTTCTGAAACTGCAATTTGCATGGTTGACAGCTTTATAAAATGGAAGCTTTTAATAAATCTAGAAATATTATATATAAAGCTGAACATTTCTCTGTCCCATACTGCATTTAGTAATCAGAGTAGCAGAAGCACCCCAATTTTGAAAACACTCTGATATTATAAAGACACATTTATTCTTTAGCAGTTCATGTCCTATACTTGCAGATATGTATTTTTAGAACAAAATTGGAAAACAAAACAAAACAAAACAAAACAGTTTATTTTAGATTTAGGTGTAACAATGACATTGAAGATGAGAAGAAAAATTAAATAATGAATCAAACAATTTTGCCACTCTGAGTAGATTGGATATGGACACTGAAGAGTGGGACCACATTTGAATTTCACTTCTCAGAATGAACCAATAAGTTGTCATGTAAGATAAATGATTATAAAATTTTATCTAAATAACTAATTTATGTCAGCTTTCCCTATTGCCCTGTTCCTATACTTCATCTGAAGGGGTCTGGTTTTGGTTAAGAAGATCTAGAGTTTTTATTTTATTTTTGTCATTAATATTTGTTTACAGTTGTGTCAGTTTTATTTTCCATTAAAATTTACTGTGGATCTCAAGGTACAGTCGTTCCACTTATGTTTCATGATTTATCTGTCTCCCACAGTGTATGAAGTAGTGTAAGTAGTGGATCAGGACTTTTCCTTTCTGACATTTCTGCTACTTAAGGAGAGAGCAAGTTCCCAGTCTCAGATTTATATAAACATGAGATAACTCTTGTATTGTTCCATTATATAAATTTGTAGTGCTATACCTTAAAACTGATTGTGGAGCACAGATCTTGTTTCTCATAAGAGAATATTAGAATATCCTTACTCTTTAGCAAGAAGAACCATAGCTTCACATATAATATTCTCTGTGCAGGACTTGAAGGGATGGTTTGCTTGTGAAAGATCTTCTTATCATAATCCGAAGGACCTGGTCCAATGGTTTTATCCTAAATAGTGATAGAGAGTTTCGAGACTAAAAATCAGAGGATAAATAAGTAAATAAATGAATTGTAAAATGAGCCATTTAGCTGATCAACGTAAGGTTTTACTGTTTTAAGAACAACAAAGAAGCATTTCTTCAAAACAAATAATTACCAAGCAGATAATATATGCTATTTTTAGAGGGGAAAGTTAAAATATTTACATCTTTGCTATTTATTTATTTATGAAGCTGTGTATAGCTTCATTGCTCATTGTTGAGTTTAACCCTGCAGGTGACTCAGCACCACAGTTGTTTGCTTATTGTCCCTATTCTCAGTGGGATGACGGAGCAAATTAAAAGGAAAAAAACAAAACAAAACAAAACAAAACAAAACAAAACAACAACAGAAACTTGTGGGTTGAAACAACACTATTTACTAAGACAGAGAAAAGGAAAAGGATTATATAATTATAATTATATAATTATATATATATATATATACACATATGTATAAGAATGTATTGTAAGTGATGAACAAGGAATTGCTCACCATACCCTGACCAGTGTACAGCTAGCCCTTCAAGCAATGGAAGAGAGTGAGATGAACTCCCTCTCCCTTTCAAATTCTGTCCACTGGATGTCATAATGTATGGAATGTCCTTTTTGCCAGTTTAAGTCAGCCGCCCTAATTTTGAATCCTTACAGTTCCTAGGGTCCTTAACTATGAATGGCCTTGGCTCTTACAACACTACTTAGCATTAACTATAAACATTGGTGTGCTATCAACATTGCTTTTTTCCTAGAACCAAAACATAACATCATACCAGACAGTCTTGAAGAAAACAATCCATCCCAGATAATATAAAGGCATTCATACTTCATGGCCCAGATAAACTTTTTTTCCCCTAAACTACATTCAAAGTGGTCAGATACTTTCTTTCATAGATAAAACAAGAATGGATTCTAACTTTAGGTAAAATTTAAGCCTTTGAAAGGGACAAAACCATGCTTAGTTGCAACTTCTTCAAAAATCCAAGGTATTCTTCTCTAGAAATGATTTTAAATATTGGAAATATGTGTGCCTTTATCCAGAAACAAATTTGTGTTTCATCTTTATTAAGAGTGCAGTTACGTGGAAACTTAAATAAAGGAATATTTCCATATTTGATTTGCCTTTTTCTCCCTATATAAAATACTCCTAATATTTATAGGAAACAGTGAAAAATGTAACTGATGTTAAATGCACAAATAATCACACACTTGTTTTTCTTAAGACCAGGCAAGCAGTTTTCAACAGATACCAGTCATTTTAGTCATTGTTGCCAATAAAGCCAGGCCATAAAAAAGGATTGTGTAAGAAAGAATAGGAAATGAACAGTGCAGTCCCTCACTTGCTGTCTTATATAATCAAACAGATGAATAAATATTAGCAATGCACAGTAAAAATTATTTTTCTGGGTGGCTTTTACATTTGATATTTTCTGTTGGTTTCAGTTTCACAGCTGAGAAAAGAATCAGATGATCTGTGTATGGACAGAGATTCTATGAAAAACCATTTTAGCTGTGCATCCCAATAGGTAAGAAAAGTAGATAAATATGACCCACAATGTTTAAGTGCAATTGTATTATTTTACTCACAATCCAGTACTATACAACTTAATGGCCAAGTCTCAGTATTTTTTAAAAAATCGTAATTGAAAATATAAAAGTATTTTCTATTGCACTATCATCTGACACATGAACTATAAGATAGAAAAATAAATGGCAAACCTTGGAACAGATAAAAAAAGTATAAAAAGAATGTGACAGAGTATTGTCAAAAAACAATACTGGCAAATATGAGACTGGAATGGGAGGTTCCATGGTAAACATGAGAACATTCAAGCCTAATTCTCTTGTATCTTTTATAATAGCAGAATCAACACTTCAAAACCACATCTGGAGCATTTCCAGGTGTTTTTTGTTTGTTTGTTTGTTTGTTGTTTTTTCCTTTCTTTCAATGGAGGCAACCTAAATGTTACAAACATGGTGGAATATCAGTCTTCATTGCAAGTTAAATCTTATCAAAATAAGAAATCCCATGTTCTGAAGAAATACTGCATCAGCTGTATTTAATATCCATTAGTTTTCAGCAGATTGGCTGTCTGTCTTTTCTGTTATATACTGGAACAACTGATTGTCATAGATATTGTAGAGGGTAAAAATTGGGACGAAGAGATAGGGAGAATAAAAAACCTTCCTGCTTACCTTTTGATTGCTGTAACTAACACTGTATGAAGTGTAAAATTTACATATGGACTTGTCATTCTGTCAGTTTTTGCATGTGTAACTTACCGTGATTCAACTAAAAAAAAAATGAATTATAGTTCTTAAAAGCAATGGTTTTTTTTACTATTGACAGTATACAGTTATGGTTCCTCTCTATTTTGGAGAAGAAAATGTTTAAATGGTCAAATAAATTGTAAGTAAAAGAATATCATTAAAACAAAACAAAACAAAACAAAACAAAAATCATAGCTTGCTAAAAATTGCTACAAATAATCATAGAATGGCCTTGGTTGAAAAGGACCTCGGAGACCATCTAGTTTCAACCCCCCTGCTATATGCAGGGTTGCCAACCACTAGACCAGGCCTAGCCTGGCCTTGAATACCTCCAGGGATGGAGAATCCACAACCTCCTCAGGCAACTTGTTCCAGTGCCTCACAACCCTCTGTGTGAAAAAATTCCTCCTAATATCTAACCTAAACCTTCCCTATCTTAGTTTAAAACCATTCCCTCTCATCACTATCCACCCATGTAAACAGTTGTTCCACCTCCTGTTTATACGCTCCCTTCAAGTACTGGAAGGCCACAGTGAGGTTTCCCCAGAACCTTCTCTTCTCCAAGCTAAACAATCCCAGTTCCCTCACCCTTTCCTCACAGGAGAGGTGCTCCAGCCCTCTGATCACCTCAGTGGCCCTTCTGTGGACCCCACTCCAAGGGCTCCACATCCTTCATGTACTGGGACCTCACAAGAGCCAAGTAGAGGGGGACAATCACCTTCCTCTCCCTGCTGGCCACCCCTTTTCTAATGCAGCCCAGAACACAGTTGGCCTTCCAGGCTGCAAGAGCACACTATTGGCTTATGTCCTGCTTCTCATTTACTAGGACCCCCAAGTCCTCCTCCACAGGTCTGCTCTCAGGGAGATCTTCCCCCAGTTTGTATAAATACTGGGATTGCCCCAGCCCAAGTGCAACATCCTGCACTTAACCTTGTTGAACCTCATTAGGTCCACATGGGCCCATTTCTTCAGCATGTCCAGGTCCCTCTGGATGGCTTCCCTTCCCTCCAACATATCAGCTGCACCAATCAGCTTAATGTCATCTGCAAACTTGCTGAGGGTGCACTCAATGCCATTGTCTATGTCATTAAGAAGATAATGAAGAGCACTAGTCCCAAGACTGACCCTTGGGGGACAACCACTCATGATTGGCTTCTACCGTGACATAGAGCCATTGATCACAACCCTTTGGCTGTGACCAGCCAGCCAATTCTTAATCCATAGAACAGTCCATCTTTCAAATCCATATCTCTTCAATTTAGAGAGAAGGATGTGGTAAGGGACCATGTTCAAGGCTTTGTAGAAGTATAGGTAGATGACATCTGTCACCCTTTCCCACTTTACTGATGCCATCACACCATCATAGAAGCCCACCAGGTTGGTCAGGAAAGATCTGCCCTTGGTGAAGTTGTGCTGGCTGCCTTGGATCACTTCTTCATCTCATATGTGCCTTAACATGGTAACCAAGAAGATCTGCTCTATAATCTTTCCAGGCACAGAGGTGAACTTCACCAGCCTGCAGTTCCCCAGGTCATCCTTTCTCCCTTTCTTGAATATGGGAGTAACTTTTCCCTTTTTCCAGTCATAAAGAACTGAAGTGATTTCAGTGAACTCAAGTGAACTGTCCCTAATTACATGCATTCAGCTTGTATTTTAAATATTAAAAAAACACAGGAAATCAGAAGCATATTTTGGAGTGTGTTTGGTACATTAGAAAGAATAAGAATCTCTCAAAGGAAAAAGCAGGCTACTAAAATATTAACCAGAGTGAGAATTATCAAACTGGCAGGAAAAGAAATTCCCTCCCTTTACTTCACTCCATTCTCCCTGAGATCTGTTTTAAAAGGTGTTAGACCAGAAATATTACTATGCTTAAATGAAAAAATTCTAGTCATTTAATTTTGGTTTAATGTAATTCTAATCTAAAGGTGCAAGTAAAGCAAAAGACAATTTTGTTTATGTGCCTGAATTTAGTGATGTGACAGCAAATCTTAAAATTACACTGAAATACAATGAAAAAATGCTCAGCCCTCCTCCTGCTATTCAAATAAGGATTTTCCCTTTTCATTGCCCCCTTTTAAAAGGAAACCTGTTTCATTTCTAAATGTTGTGCACTTCAAGGAATTGAATGTCCTGTTTTAAACCCACCATCCAGGAAAGAAGAGTATCATTATACTTCTTTTATTCATGAAGTGTAAGGGCTCTCACTTTCTCAACAACATATGAGGTACAAAGCTCTATCCCGTGGGGTATGACAAGTAGACATTTTTTATTTAAGCCAAGCACCCTGGCCTAATTAGTTTCCACTCTACCTGGAATCAAGAAAGAAAGAAGGAATTGTGAGAACAATCATTCTTGTGTGCTATCTTGCATTCTCTCTATCTTTGAACGGCATGCACATGTATGCATCAAATTTTCTTGCAGTGCCATGAAAAAAACATGGAGCTCAGTTCATAGAGACTCTTCAAACTGAATGCTGTTCTTTCTGTTCTGTTCTGTTCTCCATGCTGCATACCATCATACGGTGAGGTATATTACCTTGTATGATTCCAGAGCTGTAGCAATATATATTCACAGAACAGCATCCACAGTTCTTAATATTTGAGGTAATGTATAGCACCAGAATCCAAAAGATAAACAAGGATCGTCAGTGGTCAGAACTATTTTAGAAGAACCATTTTTCAGGTATTTCTTAGTTTTCATGTTTACAAATTTCTAATATTAGAAAAAAAAAAGTGCGGGAAGGACAGCTTTAGGCATGTTTTGACAGTATTCTGGTTGAATGCAACTACTAAAAAATTCTTGTATTCAAATAAAAGCAATTTGGGTACCTTGAAACTCCACTGAAAAAGTTACCTTTATCCAGACATAGTTATGATGCAGTCCCCTCGGGAATAGTTAGACGGAAAAAAAAAAAAAAAAAGTGTCTATTTTTGTTTTCACGGCACATGTTATTTTAAAACAAATAAATGAATTCTCATAGCTATTTCAGATGTAGGAACAAGAGATAGTTACAGTCAAAGTAAAATCTAAATTAACAGCTTAGCAGTAACTTCTATGTTCCCATTTCAAATGTGGTTATTTTCTTGTGTTATTATTTATAATCTCCTCAGCTACATTAAAGACAGATTGTTGATGAGAGCAGCATTAGTTACTTCTGTGTGTTAGAATGTATTTGCTGGGGAGCAGAAAATGAGAAAACCATACTGAGACTTTTCAAGGCAAATATGAGGGTTTCTCTAAAAGTAATAACTCAAGTTTTGTGATGTTGGCACACAATATCAGAGAAGAATGTGGTGGTATGGCAGTAGAGGTTTAAATTTCCCACCAATATTCTGTTAAATTTTGTTATGCATGACAGATGGCAGCAAAGGAACAGTCTGACAGAATAGCGTCTGACATGGAAGTGCAGATGAAGCAAAAGTGTGTTACTGAATTCCTTCATGTGGAAAAAATGGCATCCTTTAGCATTCACTGATGCTCACTGAACATTTCTGGAGACCAAATAGAGGATGCTAGCACAGAGAGGCAGTGGGTGTTGTGTTCCAGTGTCATCTGAAATCTGGGAAGAAAACTCTCAATTCTTCAATTTCTACATTTTAACAGTTAAGACATACATATGCAATAATTTGGCATACATATTCATTCTTTTACAATAACTCATTAATACATGTTAATATCTCTCTGTGTATGTGTGGTAGGAGACTTTGGTGGTCTTCGACCACTTCTCCCCGTTTATCCATCATCAGCTTCATCACAATGACTTTTGACTGACCTCTAGCTGTTTTTCCCAATTTGGCAAATTTCTTTTGCTTATTAGGCCATAATGAGCAACTTTCTTTCTTAGTGTACAAGTCTAAATTAATCTGAAACAATATATATGAAATTGGGGAATGACAGTTTACATAGGTTGATAGTGATAGGATAAGGGGGAATGGTTTTAAACTAGGGAGATACTATAAGGGGTTAGATATTAGGAGGAAGTTTTTCATTCCAGGGGTGGTAACGCACCGGAACAGGTTGCCACATTCCTGATGGCATTCAAGGCCAGGCTGGATGTGGCTCTGGGCAGCCTGTTCTGGTGGTTGACGACCCTGCACATAGCACAGGGTTGAAACCCTGTGATCACTGGTCTTTTTAGATGATGATCATTGGTCTTTTTAAGCTGAGGCCATTCTGTGATTCTATGAAATCCAAGGGAAAAGTCCTTGCACCAGGAAGATGCAAAGATAAAACTAGTCTGTTGTGACTTTGGTGCTCACATGAAGCAGAATCATTGAGAAAAACAAGGTTGTTCACACAGCAAGGGAATGGAAAGTTTTAGAATTAGTACTTTTGCTAAACTAATACATAAATCCTTAAACTAACATTCTTATCCCTATTGCTAAACTGGCCTATATCATCAGCAGTGACAGTGGGTCACATCCACCTGTGCAGATTTTTATGAGCATGACGTACAAGCTCTTCTTCATCCATCACTAGTGAAAATGCATAGCTAACAGCTGTGACTGTGTTGAAAAATAGTGCTTCGTAATTGAGAATATGCTCTATCAACAACTGTTAGTGTGCTCTTTGTATCTGCTGTAGCTTTCACGGAAATAAATAGAAGACATTATTTTCAGAGTAGTCTATGTATATTCTCTTCAGTAAATACCTATTTTTTTTTTGGTTATTGCTCCCTCTTCTCCTGGGACCTCATCACTGAGCTCTAAAAAGCTTAGCAAGGCAAATAACCATCTAACAAAGAAGTACTAAAAGTACTGCAGTACTGAACTACGGTCATTTGACCTAGTTCATCTTTATATAGGACGTTTGTTAACTTACAAATCTGGAAGAAAAAGTGATTTTATTTCCCAGGAGTAACATTACATTTCATATTTCCAAGCCAAAGATTTCTGCTCTTTTCTGAAAAAGGAAATATGCCAGACTACAAATATCAGTGCTATTAAGTCACTTCTAACTTCTAAAGATTTTTCTTTCTTTCTTTTTTTTTTAACAACAACAACAACAAAAATTGATTTAAAAAAATAATAATTCATGTACAAGTAATTCTTCTGCTCGCATATTACATTATCTGCAATTAACTGATTGCTAACTCATAACTCTGCTGAAAACATCAGAATTTCCTGTTTGATTGCTAGTTAAAGTGAACTTCCCGAAGGCTAAATGAAAGAATCTTGTCTTTCAACATACCTATGCTATTATTATAAAAGTACTTACTTTGATAAAGCTTTTTTTTTCTTTGCAGATATCAAGAATTCCAATTAGATGATGTTATATTAAGATACAGAATTCCAATTCTTCAGATGGTGTTAATCCAAATTAATAAAATGCAACTGAGTGAAACCATTTGCTAAATATAGGAATCTATATAATTGGAGATACTTTAATAAAGATAAATTTTAAATGCTGCTGTGGGGAATTTGGAAAGGAAATTAATGTATCTCAAGCACAGTAAATAGGTGAAACTTCTGAAATATTATTTGTAAGACATAGTTCTTTCTTAGGGGTTTCTTTGAAGTTGTTTACCCACTTCAAATATTAGTATGAATATTACCAGTAAATTTTCTCACAGTTTCTTCTGATACTGTGGCAATATAAGATTTATATATATATTATAAGATTATATATAATATAAGATTTATATATGTTATAGCTACGTGTTAAAAAGACAAACAAAAAAGCAAACAAAATATCTGAAAAATTCAGAATTTCCTTTCTCACTGTTTGTTTAAAAGCTCATTCCAGAGGTTAAATGTTACCTAGCATCTTGTCTACAACATACCTATGTTAGTATTTTAAAAAAAATTCACTTTGATATGCATGTCACATAGCATTAGATAGTTAAGGGTTTTTTTTATTTACAGCATGATTTACACATGGTCAGCACTTAACATTGAATGGGAAGACACTAATCACACTTTATTATATTTAGGAAAAACTCCAGAAATTAATACGTTGCCTTTGTTTACTTGTTCTTATGACAGTGAATGCCTAAGGAAGTGTCAGTAGAATGACATCTCTTTGCAGATGCATATTTAGCTTCACAGCGATGCTTCTTATGCCTGATCCTGAGTAGATCATGCTATATCAGTTACTTGGAAAATGCAATACTAAGTATTGGATCCTAATAGGTACAGACCTGGTCACCAGATAGAAACAGCTTAAGAATTTAGGGAATTAAGAATGTCAAGTTAACAGAAAATGCATATATGCTATTTTTTAAAGCCATAGTTCTGTTAGGTAAAGTAATGATTATCATTACCTTGTATTATAAATTTATTATAATTACATGTAATACAGCATATGGCTTCATGGTAAATTTAAGGGACAGGCCAACTGAGCTCAGGATAAAATACTGACTGAAATTATAATTAAAGCATGTAAAAATTTTGAGTTTTTTTAGGGTCTTTACTGCTTATCATTAACTCCCTGTACTGGGCACACATAGCCTGTGGGAAACACTTTTCAAGAAAAAAGTTTAGACTCAGATATAAGCTACAGTGCACTGCTCTCAATAAATATGTAATAGAGATATTATTTAATACAAAAAAAAAAAAAAAAAAGAGAGAGAGAGATAATACATACATTTCCATATCTGACAGGTAAGAGAGAATCTGGTGGATACCTACTCCATCTGCATTTCATACATAATCAATACCATTTTCAAAGCAAATTGTGAAACAAGAAAATGCATGACATGACTCATCTATCAAAATTTCATTTGGTATCTGAGATCAATAGTACACTTAATGCATCTAGAACCACAGATATCATCATTTTAATTAAAAATGCTGGAAGAGTAATTACTTTTTGAGCATATGGCCACAGATAAGAAAATTGGATGACACTTAAATTAGTTCTGTAAGAAAATGAATTTGCATTAAAAAGTCACTATTAGCCATTTCAATGGCACAATGGGAGATCGAGGTTATGAATGTTTGCTCCTTAGGTTAGGAAACCTGTTTTATGAGAGGTGAGGTATTTGCTCTTTAAGACCAATAGGGTCTCAATGATTTTTCTCATCTCAGTGTCAGTTTAATTAGTGTCAACACACAAAGTAGCATTTGTTACTTTACTTCAGCAGCAGACAAGTGACCCTTTCTAAAATGGAAAATACTATAGACTTAATTTTGTTTTATAATCACCACTCTGTAACTGAAGCCAGTGGACAGTCAAATTTGGAGGTGAAGTAAATCTTTAATTTGCTGTTTTTCAACTTTTAAAAATATGATATTAATCCACTTAAATTTTTGATGTAGTGAAGTCTGAAGAGGTATAAAATGAGAAAGGAAGCACAGGAAAATCTTCCTGATGTCTCATTATAACATTTCTGATTCATGACATCATTATTTTATTTTATTTTTTTCAAATGAAAGCTAGTCTATTAATACTCTTTAAAATTACTTTGATTTTTTTTTTTAATTCAAAAATTATTTATTTATTTTATTCATTCCTTCCTCAGCTTTTGTTCAAAATTTCAAAGCAAATGTAAGAAGATAAATCCTTATTAGAGTACCAAGATGAAAATAGTTTTTTTGTTTTTTTTTCCCAAACATATTGACCTCTATTCATTTGTACTTCCAGAAATTATTTTTTCATATATAATCTATGAATACTGAGTGGGAGCTGAACATGTTTTCTGCCAGCCCCAAGTCTTCTTAGTAGTTTTCTTTGCAATTAATTATTTTAAAGTCTGAATTAGAGCAACGGGGCCTGAGGAAATGGCATGGAGCTGAGTCACAGTAGTGGGATCAGGTGGGAGTTAAGAAAAGATTCTTTGCCAGATAGAAATGGACAGGGAATAGGTTTCCCAGAGCAGTGACCATGGATGGCCCCATGGGTCTCATCCAACTTGGGATATCCTATGATTCAATTATGTTTTCCACTGTCATTTCTGGGCTCAGTGTAGTTCATATCCACGTTATACGAAAATGAAAAGTACTTTGCATCTTAAAAAAAAAAAAAGAAAAAAAAAGAAAAAGCTTTAAAATGTAAAAAAAAAAAAAACATGATCTGGAGAGATTATCTAGCCTATGACATATTAATTTCATCAGGTTTTGATTTATTGGAAAGCATTTCCAAGTTCAAATTTCTTCAAAGCTTGTTTGACTGCTGACCATCCCAGCTGCAAGAGAAGTTGTCAGGTGACATAAATATGAATGTATCAGTATCTTATTTTCGTAAAGCTTGGGCCAGAGACATGTTAAGTTCTGAGATTTTTTCTACCTAGATTATTCTTGGAGAAACAATGAATTCTATGTTGAGGTTAGAACTGTAGTAATGCAGAAGAAAACAAGATTGTCTAGTTACGGGAAAGGAAATAAAACTGCTAAGTAAATGAAAGAAAGACAGAAATTTTCTGGTTTAAAATTACAGATATCATGACAACTGGATTTATCTCCAGTCTGTCCAGGTCACGTTGAATGGTAGCACAGCCTTCAAGTATGTCACACATTCTTCCCAACTTTGCATCATCAGCAAACTTGCTGAGGGTGCATTTTATCCCTTCTTCCAGGTCATTTATGATGATGTTGAACAAAACTGGACCCAGCACCGATCCCTGGGGAACATTATTAGTTACAGTCCACCAACCAGACTCTGCACCACTGATGACCACCCTCTGAGCTCTGCCAGACAGACAGTTCTCAATCCACCTCATGGCCCACTCATCTATCCCACCCTTTCAAAGTTTTCTTACAAGAATGTTGTAGGAAACAGTGTGAAACACCTTGATGATGTCAAGGTACACAACATCCACTGCTTTCCCCTCATCCTAATGGCATAGAAGGCTATCAGGTTGGTCAAGCATAATTTCCTCTTGCTGAATACATGTTGACTACTCCTGACAACCTTCTTCTCTTCCAATTGCTTGGAGATGATATCCAGAATAAGTTGTTCTATCACTTTCCATCCCCCTTTCCCAGGGATGAAAGTGAGGCTGACTGGCCTGTAGCTGCCCATATCATCTTACCATTTTGAAGACTGGTGTGATGTTTGCTATCTTCTAGTTTTCAGGGACCTCTCCCATTCTCCAGGACCAATCAAAGCTGATAGAAAGCAGTTTAGCAATGACTTCTGCCAGTTCTCTCAGCACACATGGGCACAACCCTTCAGGGCCCATGGATTTGTGTGCATTGATTTTGGCTCTGATCAAGTCTACCTCTACCAAGGGGAAGTCTTCCATTCTCTGGACTCTCTGTCTTACATCAGGAGTCTGGAATTCCCTAGGGACAATCTTAGTAGTAAAGACTGAGGCAAATAAGGCATTCAACTATCTCCACCTTCTCAGAATCCTCTGTTACCAGGGCATCATTATTCAGTAGCAGACCCACACCCTCCTTTTACTATTGCCATATTTTAAAAGACTTTATTTTTATCCTTCTGACCTCTTTTGCTAGATTTAATTCCAAGTCATCATTATGATGAGTTCTTGCATATCTGTGGGCCCTAACACCATTCCTGTATTCTTTCCAAGTAGACAGACCCTTTTTCCACATTTCGTGGACCTTCTTCTTCCCTTTGAATTTTCCCACGAGCTCCTTGTTCATCCATGCAGATCTCCTACCACTTTCCCTGATTTCATACTCTTAGGGATGCATCAGTCTTAAGCTTGTTCAAGAGCCTATAAGTGGATAGTGTAATGGAAATGTGACCTTAAAAGAACAGAGTAGGGTAGAAGAATAATTTCTCTGGATCTGCTGACTGTACCCCATCCTACACTGAGGCATACGTTGCATCTCAAACAGGATGCTTTCTTTTTCTTTAATGCAAGGGCTTGTAATTTCTTTCATCTAGTTACAACTGTAATGCCAGACTACAAATAAGTATTGAAATATGTTCTGAGACGTCTCAGCAGGAGATGTTGCATGAAATATTTTACTATAGCAAAGAAGTTTTAATTTACAACAGAAAAACACACAGATGAGAGCTAATCTCAGATTACTACAGTAATGCAAGCACTTCAGATACCTCTCTAAACTCAGCTTCTGTACTTATGTAAAAACTAAACAGTAATGTAATCTAACTCAAGTTTAAAATTCTGACCATCACCATTATAAATTATGACATGAACATTCAAAGCTGCTAATGTAA
Organism: Perdix hodgsoniae; assembly: GCA_035772895.1. Taxonomy (NCBI): domain Eukaryota; kingdom Metazoa; phylum Chordata; class Aves; order Galliformes; family Phasianidae; genus Perdix; species Perdix hodgsoniae. The sequence goes on from JAPSGF010000033.1 coordinate 3,400,880, forward strand.
GTGCTCCACATGGTTCAAGCATCCTCCCTTCAGATTAGGCAAACTCAAAAGAAACCTAGCATTGTGTTAAGGACAGTTTTGGTAAGCTCAGGTAAAACTAATGACAGCTCGAGCAGCTCACAAAAAAAATGAGAAATGAGAATCCTACTTTGCGTATGTAGAAAAGCAAGTCTGCCAACTGAAGGTATTTAGTTTTCCTCTGGGGAAGATTTTACTTCCCTTTTGAGTAAATTATTCACTCTCATTTCAAAGAGTAACAGCTCAGCACTGTTCAGTGCAATCATGCTGCATAATTATTATCACTTAAATAGGACAAATAATAGATGGTCTATTCCCTCAGCATTGTTTATTTTGTTAGCACCTTTTTATGTGTTTTTATCACAGATAGAAGCACACAGATGTAGCAGGAAGCCCTGTTCAAGGATCCCTTTCTTCTTCCTTTTCTCCATCCCCATGATTGCTTTCCTTTGTTTTAATCCTTCTGTTAGTTGCAAATATAGGATATCCAACCTTGAAGATATAAAGCTCAGTCTCATGTTATGACATGAATTTATGGTTGAATTCTATGATGCATAACAAAATAACTGTTTCACAATTAATCTATGGTGTGTTTTACTTGTAGAAAAGAATATAAAAGATGGGTCTAGTATATCTGTGAGTTACTTTGTTGACTTTCTGAGGAAACATTATGTGTAATAAACTTTTTTGCTCTAGCAGTGTTTCCTCTTGTATAATCTTAGTGCAGGATAATCCAGCAATGTGCATCTTTCCCAGCTGAATGTACATCTGTGTCAATAAAAGTATGCATTTTAAATCACATCATTATGAAAAATTCTTTAAGAATTAGGGGTGGGTCAGGAATGGTACTGCTGGAGAATGTGAAATCTTTGAAGGAGTAGACAATTTTATTTTGGTTTTTATCTTTGATTAAACTTTAGCATATTAAATGAAAAGTTTTCATACTGACTGTTACATTTACTTGTAATATTTTTAAGCAAAAAAGTACTGTAAGAGATTAGGGTATAAAAATCTTTTAAAAATGCATACCAAATATTTGCCTTTTTTTCTATATCAAGTGCAGTGAGAGTTATATTCAGAAGATTACAGACAAAAGACAAAACTTTAAATTGTGATATTGTTTTCTTTTCCTTTTTCCTTTTTAATAAGCTTTGTATCTCAAATATTTAAGGCTAGATTGATTTGCTGCCTTGGAAATGTATTTGGGTCTATTCTATTTTTTGCTAAAAACTGTGCATTTGAGCTTTATTGTTTGAGGTATTGGATTATAAATTTGAAATAGGCAAGGACATAGATGTTTGCATGTTTTAGAAAGCATCATTTCTTAAAAATTCTTTATGAGCATTTCCCAATAATTGCAAGTAAAGAGATAAGTTAAAAAAAATTGAGAAAAGATACAACCTAAGTTGTCAGTAGTCTCACCTAAGTTGTCAAAATACAATGAGATATTAAATAACAGTGAATATAAATCAGTCAAGTGATTAAAGGCTTTCTAAAGTGTAAAATAAGGGTTAGCGGTGGATGAAGATGATTTATTTACTAGAAACTAAGCAAACTTTCCAAACCACAATTGCTAAAGTTTAATTTCTGTCTGAATTCAATCATTAAGTTGAAGTTAAAATTATTTTCTTTCATGAATGCTAAATCTGATGAGCACTTTTAACTGAAATATCAAATACAGAAATAAATGCCCAAGGCAGAATGTAGGCTAAGTACAGGTTATATACAAGCTTGTAAGCAGTTTTTTACATGGTATTTTCCAAAGGGCTCTTTTTTCTTTATGTTTGTTTTTTTTTTTTCTCCAGGTGGAAAATGAAAATAATTTTCAACAGGAGCTAAATTAGCTGGAGTATTTCTCTTTCCAGCAGAAATATCAGATTACAACTTTTAAGAACTAAATTTCTTTGTAGATTTGGAGGGACCAGGGAAATAATTGGTAAGCTTTTCATTAATAGAGATAATCCATCATGATTTTCTCCTCGTTCCCCAGGCAGGTATTAACCCTCTAACTCTCAGTAGAGGCTCGGTCTCTTCTGACTGATGCTTACTCCTGCAAGAAAAGTGTGATATTTTGTAATTTTTGTACCATGGAAATATGTTGCGTGATTCAGTGACTATGCAGTACTATGGTAATCTGTCCAGAGTTTTGTTCAGAGATGGAACATCTGTGATAGATGTTTGAAGTGGAGACAGGAAAGGAGATGCAAGAGGCAAGATGGCTCCAGATGGCTTTCAAACTTAGCTCAGACTTCAGGAGTGAAATAGAGTCATTCTATAAAACTTTTTTTTTTTTTTTTTTTTTTTAAACAGATACTCTGGATATAGTATCGTCTCTTCTCTTAGCAGCAACTAGAACATTTCTGGGTGGGTGACTTTCCCTCTATTTCTAATTTTTTTCCTCAGTAAATTATGGTGACTTGAATCTCACTCTTCTCAAAAACAAACAAACAACAACAACAACAAAAACCCTCCTAATTTCCTACATGTATGCTGCTTTGTTCTGTAGAAAGAAAGAACACCTCTGCTGTGAAAGTGAAATTCACTTTCATGGATTTGTTCTAATATTTAATATTTAGCATCTGTATTTTTGCTCAGTAATATACATATGCATTCTTGAATTAGAAAAAAAAATGAATCTGAGCTTTAAATTTATAGGATTTTAAAATGTGATTTATGAATATTTCATAAATCTGTCAAAATATTTATTTCCATTCATAAGTTGTTTTTTTTTTTCTTTTTTCAAACAATAACTGCAGTCAAGTCAAGTTACAAGTTCCCTCTGAAAAGTTTCACACAATTTATTTAGAGGTTTTAATACAAAAATTAGAGCACAGCTGTGCTTGGAATTTCTCGAATGTTCAATCAAATTCACTGCCCAGAGCAACCATTTTGTAGTTCTTTGCACTAGGGAAAATATTTAATCATTAGTTTCTTAAGTTAATTCGGAGACATTTAGTATTTCCCAAAATATCATTATTAAGTAGGTTAAGATTTTCTCTCATTAAAATATCAACTGAGTATTGGATATGCTATACTTTCTCACTTTAAATATACATTTTTCAGTTACCTTGTTCTTTTTATCAGTTATTATCTGTAGTTATTTCACCAATGTTCTTTGTGATCTGAGTTTTGAGTAGGAGGTTATATATAAGTATATACATTTAAGTAGGAGGTGCTTAACTTATATACACTTCATTACATTTCATATATTGTATATATATATATATATAAAATTAGTATTTTACTATTAGGATGTTCAACTTTTTTTTTTTTTTTTTTTTTAATAAAGGACAGCTGTCTTGGTAGTTACCGTCCATTCTCTGTATGCTGGGAGATGTTTGCCTCAAGTATTGCTGTTGTATTTAACAGTTCTAAAATTATGTGGAGTAGAAAGTTGTTAAGTCCAGTGAATTTACCAGTAGATGTGAACATAGTGGTAGCTCTGTGGTCTGCTGAGACAGTTTTATGTACAGCATTGTCTTGCATTTCTGAAAGTCGTGGAAACTTTTTAGTCTATTGATTTGAGCCCTGTAAGTAGGTAGGTAGACTGAGTTGATAACAAGACCCCTTTCTTTCCCCCCTCTTTCCTTTTTCATTTTACTCTGCTAGAATTTTCCTAGACCTTTATTTTGTCCTTAGTGCAGCTTCTCTGTCTTTTCTTGAAAGTGTTAAAATGTGTTATATGATAAGAGCATTTCAGTCTTTGTTGTCTTTTGCTTGTTGGTAAGTACTTTTTATTTTTTACAATTTTATTGATGAAGTAATTAATGCTTTCCAGCTGTAGGAATTTTGTTTCTTAGTTAGTCATTATTACACGAATTAACGTTGTTAGCAAGTTAACAAGCTTACCTCTTCTGCTGCTGAGAGAATGTGGCCTTATGTGTCTTGCCTGTGGCCTATGGACGTACAATTTTCTATTTTCTTCAGACATCATTATTTTCTTAATGTTTCTCGCTAGATGTACCATGGTGCAGTAGAACAATATAAATCATTGGTAGCAATCTGCTTTTTGAATTTGTGTTGTCTAATAGACATACTGCTTAACTATGATTTTCAATGATCATGGGATTCTTTAAAATATTTTTTCCTCATTATCTATCATATATAATAAATACAGTTATTTTTACCTTTTACCTTTAAACTTACCTTTCAACTGATTGTTGAATTTGTCACTTTCATTATACAACTCACAAAATCATGTTTTATAGTGAAATAGGACTCTAAAAATATTATTTCCCTATCTAATCTATCTCTTTATTTATATTAAAACATGCAGACATAACTAAAATCAGATTTGTCCCTAATTTATATCTTTTTTTTTTTTTTTTTTTGGCTAAAAGGCAAGAAAAGGCTTTAGTAACAGAAAGACCAATGCTTCATTTTGCCCGCAACTTAGAAATTAATTTATAATCTCTTTCCTATTGTTAAAAAACTCTGCGAGTTCTCATCATGTTGCTTTGCAAGATACCAGGTATGTGCAATAAATTGTTCTGTCATTTAAGTCAGCACAGAGTGTTGCTGATCTAGCAGGTAAAAGAGCCATTGGTAGAAACATATTTCAGAAAGGTAGTTACATCAGAGGGGAATAGTGTATGTACCACTCACTTGGTAAGGCTACTTGTCGTGCCCTTTAAAGGATCTTGGAGTACTACCTGGAGACTTGACTTAGGATCTTAACAGTGTGTTAAAAGGGCCCAGTACAAAGTCCATTAATGTCGGTGGAACAATCCCCACAGACTTAAATGAACTTTAAATCAGGATGAGTATGAGTCAGTATTTTATTTGAGTCATAGATGGGCCTACACAGGAGGATTTTGAAGTTAGAATGAAACAAATCTCAGATCCCAGCAGTAAATCTCACTAGGTATGATTTGATAGTCCTAAAATGACATTATACTTTGTTTTATATTGACATTAGTGAGTAATATGAGCTGATAACTTCTAGTAGACTTGCGGAGCAAGGCTATGAGGACAGAAAGATTCTGTCTGTCAGAATTAGGAGTCACAGACTTGCATTCCCTTTCTATCAGCTATATTTTTCTACTTTTGGAAACTTTCATATCAGCACTTTGTTTCATTCCAGAGTCGAGAATGATTTTCTTATTACCTTTCCACAGTGCAAACTTTAGCGTTGTGAGCCATGGATGAACCCATACTTACCAGTGAATGATAATTTCTAGATACAAAGTTCATGTTATCTCAAAGAATAAAGACTACTCTCTTTTAAAGATGGATTTTCTGCTGTGCGTACAGCCACTCTAGCTTGGAACAAAATATGCCTAGGTACTGTCTTGAGCTAGATTCTTTGTTCACACAGAGTATCCAACTGATCTGTTTTGATGGGAATCTTGATGTTATTGAAAGAACTGCTGTAAGAAAACAAGTAGTGCAGCAGATATTTTACTAGTTTTTTCTTCTTTCCTTTTTAATCAAGAATTGTAAAATTGACATTGTATACTATATGACACTGTGTATATGATTGTAAAAAATGGTAATGAGAAAACTCTCTACTGAAAAGCAGAAAAAATTCTGAACATTTCATTATATGGCCACAATTTGTTTTTTGTTTTGTTTCGTTTTTACTTAGCTTCTAGCATCAACACAATGAGTGCAACATGTGAAAATACATAAATTGGTTTGTCTTTCTTTTCATTTTTTGAAGCAAATCTAGTCAGATCATAAAGAAAATACTTCAAAAGTGTTCCAGAATGTTAAAAAAGTTTGAAAATGCAGTAAGTAATTATTTAATTTCAGAGTTGACAGAAGAACAAAAATAAAAACAAAACAGTGGAGATGTGGAGAAACATAAAAAGGTAAGTTTTTTTCCTTGGTCTCTGTGAAAGAACATCTATGGAAAAATAATATATTAATTCATAATTTTCTTGTCCTTTTGTCAAGAAGATCTCCAAAATACAGGAAAAAAAAATAAAAAAAATCAGATATTCACTGTTCTCATGATATTATAAATTATAACTTCATGTCCATACTTATAAAATATATTGACACCCTGTTAAAGAGAAGCAAGTTGAACTCTGAAGACTTCACAGTGGGTTAAACTAGGAGCTGCACTGTTTTAAACACTTCCAAAAATATCACATCAAAGAACTAAGAAAGATCAGACAGTGTTCCTGGTTTTAATATTTTTACAGCCTCGAGTTTGTGTCTAAATCTTAATTTTTTCCTCTATTACAGTTCAGTGATACGGTAGTAGATTAATAAATCAGATAACCTATTAGTTTGAAGGGGAAATTAAATGTTAATGAATTTTTTTTTTATACTTGCATATGTCATACATACACCTGAAATAACTGTAGTGGCTTGTGTTTTCTTTTTTAATGAAGTAAATTTTATTGTAAATATATCTAGTGAAATATAATTCGGCAAATTTAAAATGAAGACAAATGAAACTCAGTGGGCGCTCAGAGGAGGTTTTCAGTATCAAGAATAGTTGATGTTCAGTTGGTAGCAACCTCCCACCTCTTAGCAAAAAGCATGTATTTCTGAGAAGGAGTGAATTACACAGTTAAATAGACAATGTAACATGCATCTCTTCTAACACATTCTCTGTAGTGCAACAGAAAGGATATACATTTAACTTGATGACAGGTGTTTCTCTAGTCTTCTCATTATCAACCTCATTTGTATAAATTTTGGAACCACTGAATATAGGCCTAACTATGGCTGAGAATTTAGCTTTCAGAGAAGTTGCCTCACAACAGGAGCCATCATATTGCATGAAGTCCCACCAATTGTGCAGATTTTTAGGTGGAGGGAGGTAGAGGAAGAGTAAGTGAGGACATGGCAAAGAGGATAAGTCTTTGATTTACTTTTGCAATTCTTTCATTTTATTGAGGACTGGAAGTTTCAAGTCAGCTTTGTTTGTTTGCTTGTTTGTTTGGCTTGATTTGCTGCTTTTTTTTTTCTTTTTATTTTTTTTCCCTGATAATATTGACATTTTAAACTGGCGAAGAAAATAACATTAGCAAAATCACAAACAGCACGTGAAATGGCATTTTAAGACACTTACAAAACAAAATATCATGTACTTACAGATGCTGTTTGAAACTGAGTGGATACCTATGATGTAATCTAATATATAATTGGCTCAGTTTTAAGACTGATTGCACATCACATTGCTCTGCCAGATCTGTCAATTCTCATCATGTTTGTGCATTATTACAAAAGAGGTACCAAATAATAATATAACTTACACTGACATAAGTAATTTGATTTGTGTGCTTACAAGAAATCAGAACACTTTTCTGCGTCAAAGGGATTCAAGAGTTAAAACATGTACAGGTAAATTAAGAACAACTCTCGAATAAACATCTACCTTTCTCTTCATGTAGAAAGAAATGTGAGAACTATCAGTGGGTGCTGTATAATAATGGCTAATGTCTTCCATGTCCGCGATGAACTGCACTTTCATTAACAGAGGTGAAGACTCATTTTCTCTTGTTGAGAGCTACTTCATAGCACAGTGCTTAGGAGGAAAAACGCATTTATATTGGAAACAGATTATGACTGGTCAGTTTGCTCTCAAAGATTTTTTTCCAGCCTTAAGACAGGAACACAAACAAACAAATAAAAAAGAAATGTAAGGATTTTCCTTCACTGAGTTCAGTTATCTGCTGTTGTAGGTAATTCATAGCATAATCTTGTTCACATACTTACTTCTCCTTTCATTAGGATTAGTCCATGTCTACAGATTTTGTTATTCCTTTTAGGCACTGCTTTACAACTTCATTTTCTGGTGGTTTGAAATCTTCTAATTTACAGTGCAATTTTCAGGCCAAATTACATACTTTTGTTCTAGCACTGATACTGTCTTCTAGTTTTAATAGCTCTTCCTTCTTCCCTGTGTTTTTTCCCAGATGTACTTATAGAAAACAATAATCTACACTCTTATCTTACGTTTTCCAATCCTAAACAAGCATACCTCTTTCAGTCAGTCATGTAAAATATGCTCAGCCTCCCTTGTTTGCTACGCGTTAATTCTCTTTCAAAAGAATTATCAGAAGAAACACTCACTGGAGAATAAAGTTTCAGCATACAATGCAGAGAATTCAGACACTTCCAAATTTATTTCAGGCATAAGCCTAAATCTTTGCACCAGGTAATTTTTTAAGGAACAGTTATTTAAATTTCTAAGTCAAAATTTCAGGTTATGTACATTTAGTAATAATGATGCCACTGTGTCTGTAGAAAATTCTGGAAAATTAGATCAATCCAATTCATAGCACAGTCTATGCTAGGGAGACTATTTTCTTTTCAGAAAAGGAAATGAACTGAATTTTAAAAGACAAGCGAGCTGTGAGAATCCTTCTTTGTTTTTTTGGCTCAAAGCTTGCTTCCTGAAGTATTTCTTGTGATAAGAATGACTTGCCTAGGAGATGAGTGATGAGTGTTGCTGTGTGGCAATCAAAATCACTGAGTGGACAATTTTAGCTGTTTGCCTTTGGAAAATAGTGCTCAGGACTGTTTACTGGCAGAAGATCTAGCCTGTGACCAAATAACTCCAGCTTACTATGGGAGAATGGGGGATGATGCGGTTTTTTCCTGTGAGTGCAAGATACAAGTTGGTGCCTTCCTGCTCCCTTTTACCTGCTGTCAAGGCCAGGAAGATAGGAACAAAGGAGTTTCTGCTGAGATCCCAAAGCTAGAAGCTGTCACTCCAAGAATAGCCAACTCAACCACTTTGGAACCATTGAAAAGGGTTTAAAGGGTGAGCATTGCCATGGTCACCATTGTCATCAACAGAAAAACAATGCCGGATGACCCACCACTACTGAAGATCAATGAACTATGAACCTTGCTGAATCCATGGTGGTGACTATCTCCCTTTTGCTTCCTATAAAGACTCCTTGTTCTTCTTTCCTATCTTTTCTATCGCCCTCCTTCCCTTCCCCATTACCCTAGTTCATAATAGTGTCCGTCTCCCCTTCTCCATCTCCCTGATTAAGATTTGTAATAAACTGGTCAGACCAACATTTGAACCGTTGTTTCTTACTATCACGCTGGGTATACATATATTAAAAAGACCCTCCTCTCCCTCCTATAAATTGGAGCGAGACACAAGCAAACAGATAAGAATATGTAGTTACCCCAATAAAGAATGTGTAATTACCCCAATAAATACAAAATATCTTCTCTCCTTTTCCTTCTAAAAACAAACAATAACAGCAAATTAATCCTATCAAAATGAAATCTATTTGATTGTCTTTGAATTTTCAGGCATACCCAGCAACATTTGAGTTTCTGATGGCTGAGAGAGGAGACCATGATCTGCTTTGACCTTTGCATGCAATGGAAACAGCCCACTGGCCCCCAGGACTGCAGCAGGCACAGTATCTCATGGGGCTGCAACTCAAGTGTGTTTAAGGAAGGACAGCAGCCGTGTGTAAACTATAAACTATAAACTATAGAAGCTGATACCTGAGTTTAAAATATCATCTTAATCATGAAAGTGTCATACTTAGATCTTCAGAATCAAAGTATAATTTTCATTCCACAGTAACCTATAGCTGTATATAAATTTCTGACAGTGCATAAGATTCCTGAAAGGCATATCCAATGAGGACTCTGGCTCAGTCAAACCCATCTTCTGTCGTTTTGTGCAGGGGTGGTGTCAATAAAGCCAAGGTGCAGATGGAATTGAACTTCGCAAGAGATATGAAAAACAACAAGAAGGGATTCTTTTGATACACTAAGCAGAAGAGACAGACAAAAGGAGACAAAGGAGAGTGTATTCTCCTCTGATAAATGAAAAGGGAGAGCAGGCCTCCTCAGACGTCCCTTTGTGGCCAGTCAGCCTTCTCACATCTCTCATGTCTCTGAACTTCTAAATGGCATTTTAAATCCCTCCCAGTGAAAGCATGAAGCAAGCCTAAGACCAGCTCATGGGATTAAATGTGTACAAGTCTATGGGGCCACATGAGATGTATCTCAGTGTCCTGAAAGAACTGGCTGATGTGGTTACCAAGCCACTCTCCGTCATATTTGAAAAATTGTTTCTATTAGGCAATGCACCCAGTGCCCGGAAAAAGGAAAATATCACTCCCATATTCAAGAAAGGGAGAAAGGAAGATCTGGAGAACTACAGACCAGTGAACCTCAAGGCTGTGTTTGGAAAGATCATGGAACAAATCCTCCTGGAAGAGATATTAAGGCACGTGAGAGATGTGGAGGTGATCTGAGGCAGCTTCACAAAGGACAGATCATGCCTGAACAATCAGCCTTTTATGATGTAGTGGTAGCATAGGTGGGCAAAGGAAGGGCAAGTGATGCAATCCAAAGCAACATGGACATGCTCAAAAGGTGGGTACATGAGAATCTAATGAGGTTTAACAAGGCCAGGTGCAAGGCATTACACTTGGAGTGAGGCAATCCCAGATACGAGTACAGACTGGGAGAACTAATTGAGAGGAACACTGCAGAGAAGGATTTGGGGAACCTGGTGGACAAAAAGCTGGATATGAGTTAGCAGTGTGCACTTGCAGCCCAGAAGGCCAACAGTATCCTGGGCTGCATCAAAAGAGAGGTGCTCAGTAGGGAGAGGATTGTCCCCCTCTATTCTTCCTTTGTGTGCCCTCATCTGGAGTACTGCATCCAGGCCTGTGAACAGGAAGGATGGCCCAGTACAGGAAGGATGCAGAGCTGTGGGAATGGGTATAGAAGAGGGCAACAAAGATATTCAAAGGGCTGGAGCACCTCTCATGAAGAAAAGTTGAGGGAGTTGGCTTCTTTAGTTTGAGGAAGAGAAAGTTCCAGGGAGACACCATTGCAGCCTGACAGTACTTCAGTTTACAAGCAAGAAGGGCACTTCGTTTTTTCAGTGTGATAGTAACAGAACAAGGTGGAATCGCTTTAAATTAAATGAGGGTAGAATATTATTAGATGTAAGGAAGAAATTTTTTACTAAGAGGGCACTAGCACAGGCAGCCCAGAGAAGATGTGGTACCCCATCCCTGGAGGCACACAAAGCCAGTTTGGATGGGGCCCTGGGCAGTCTGATTTGGTGGGTTGCAGCCTCAACCATGGAAGAGGGTTGGACTTTATTGTCCCTTTCAGCCTATGTCATTCTATGATTTTATGATCTATGTGTGCAACACTGAGGATCTACGGTAGTAACAGAGAATATAAGACCATAATTCAATTCTCTCCTCTGAGAGAAGTTTAAAGAAAATCTGAACCAGTTTAACTTGATAGCTAAATACTGTAGTCATCCAGCAGATGTATTACAAGGCAGCATGCTCTCAGTCATTTCATTTGAAAGCCAGTTTTTGTGGCACAATCGAGTGCTCATCATTAATTACCCCCTTATAAACAAGACACCTTTAAGAAGAAGTGAATCTCTTTTAAGACATTTGTGAAGAAATGAAGCTCTTTTAAGACATTTGTCCTAGTAGTTATTATATGCTTTTGAGTAGTACTGGCCTCAAGTGCTGAAAGTACCATCTGTGTCCCATGAATCTGAAGGAAATTTCAGAGCCAAACCTGAAAGTTTTAAGATCTGTTTAGGCAGACAGCTGTTTTAAAAAGCCCAGTCAGCTGAAGCAGCCAGTGACCTGTGTGTGATGGAGCCTGTAGCATCGCCCTCTTTAGCTGTATTTCAGCAATAGATCAAGGCAAAGATAAGAGTGAGAATCGTGTCATTCATTTTAAAGATCTGCTTCTGAGCACCTTACGCTAGTGCAGTTTGGAGTCCATGAAGAGAAAGATGTATTTTTAGATTACAGGCCATCCAGTCTGTTTAAGGTTTTGCTTTATCATACCTCTTTTTTCTTGTCTGTTGATACTGATAGTGATCATGTGGGCCAGAGGCAAATGTCTGCTTACTAAATTTCTGCTTTTGACGTATCCTAAGAATGAAAAACACAGTATTCAAACTCATAAGATAATGCTCATAGAGAACTTTGAGATAACTACTAGTAGTAGTTGCTAGAGATTTGAAGTAGTTTTCACTACTGCAAGCACAATATACTCTTATTCTTTTGGTGGTGTCACAGCTTTTAATACATTTGTGCATGTACGTACTTCCTAGAGCTGTTTTACTGACTCTTAAGACTCATCATGTTTCACAAATTTTGACAATACATTCTTATTTAGCACAAAAACAGCTGATCTGAAACCAGTGAATTATAATTTATTAAACTAGAGGATCTTAAATACTAGCTCAGTGAACCAAGTTGTTGTAACAGCCTCTTTTCCAATTGTTCTCTTTATAGGCATCAGTGAAACTGTGTAAGAGAATTTTTTTCCATTTTTTTCTTTTATTTTCTTTCTTTTCTTAATTCTAATGAAATTAAGTGAAAGAGTCACCACATACCTAAACTACGCATCTGATTTCAGAAAGTGGTTATCACTGTAAAAGTCAGAAAACAATTGCAATCTTATCTCAAATAAGTTATAAATTTTCTTCAGCATGTAACACTTGTATTATTTATATACACACATTTATGCATACATATAGCTGTTCCTTTTAATGGCAATTTAAAAACTGCTGCAAGTTGCACTGCAGGGGTAGTTTAGGTTGGATATTAGGAAACACTTATTTACAGAAAGGGTTTTTAAGTACTGGAATAGGTTCCCCAAGGAGGTGGTTGGATAACCGTCACTGAATATGTTCAAAAACTGCTTGGATGTTGGTGCTCACAGACATGATTTATGGAGGGTTGTTAGAGTTAGGGTAGCATGATTAGGTTGTAGTTGGACTTGGTGATTGTTAAGGTCTTTTCCAACTTGAGCAATTCTATGATTCTATGATTCTATTATTCTAGGTGTGTCTTCTTTCTAACAGTGCCCTTTTTATCCTGAATTGGGCAACTTTGTGTAGCCAAAAGGGAACTTCTAAGTTAATACAGATATTTTGATTGCTACCATAAGATACTCACAGATACATCTCAAAGCTCTTAACTGACTATGCTCCAGAATTTGTCTTAAAAGACACAGACCATACTTTTTTTCTAAAGTCATATTTATCAGACAGTGGATTTCTTCTATAATTATATGAATTTAAGTTTCCAAGACCTAATAGTTCTTAGAGTGAGTTAAGTCTTTTAACTGTCTGCAGTTCTGTATTTCTGTTCATTATTAAATCTCACAAAAAAATGAACCAAAGAGAAATAAATAAAAAATAGGATAAATAAATAAATAAATAAATAAATCGTGATTCCAAAATGGATTAAATCAAATATAAGTATATATCTGTCATTTTAATGGTATATCTTTTTAAAATGTTAGTAATAAATACACCATTGTAAGGAGAACTTATCAAAACTTTCATAACTGCCTTCAATGTAAACAACTGAAACCCTCCCCTATTTGCTATTGTCAGTGTTTTTTCAATCAAGGGCAAGCTGTGTGCTACAGATTTGACACGTGACTGTATACTCAGCTACTGAGCTAGAAAACTAAAGCAGTCTACAGTAAAGTGCAGGATGACTTGTTTCGTCCATCTACTGAATACATTTAGATTAGTGAAAGCTCAGTTCTACACTGCCAGCCAAGATTTTTCTTTTTCTTTTGCTATCTTATTACCACTTGAAGTTAAGGCATTTGACTATCATTTGCTACTTCAGTAGTAAGTTTAGTACAGATGTCATTTTGATTCTAGATAAACAAAGCATGTCTCTTCACAATTTTGCCTCTCTTTTGTTTTTGTTGCCTCCCACACACAGAGTAGTTAATACATGTAGGGTATAGGTTATCCTTCTCACTACCACAGCCTTTGTTCTCACTACTGGGACAAAGTCAGGGAGCCAGTTTTGACCTTGCTAGTAATTCTGCATCTTCCTTCTTCACTGGATAAGTTTCAAGCATCAAAGCAATCAGTGTATTGTATGTTACAGCTGTGTAAAATTGTTAGTCATGGCTTTCTTTTAACTTTATGTGTTAGCCAGAGGAAGTACAGTGAAATGGGAAAAGAATGCAAAACTGCATTTTGTCTGAATGAAAAGCTGAAAGTTAGGCTAGGTCATCCTCTCTTCCCTACTAAAGTTAAGTTGAAAACCCCCATCTTGACAAAATGGTATTTGAGATTTGATTGACTTCTCATATTTATGGGAACTTTATCACCTGATGGTGATGACTGGTTGGTAATAAATCTTCATAAAAAATCATGCTTCTGATGTATCAAGCTACTGCTTGATTACAGTGGTGCAAGGCTTTTGGACATCAATCTATATGACTGCATTTTCCTTTTAAACAGAAAAGCTGAGTCATAATACCTAGACACTATGTTAGACTTGAATAACTGAACAAACTAAACTTGAACAAACTTCAGTTTGTTGCATTGAAAAAAAAAAAACTGAAAAAGATAAATGGAAAATATTTATATAGAGAAGAATTATTATTTTTTTTAAAGTAAAATATCTTTACAAATTATTTCCAGTCTGCTCAAGTAGCTAAACTAGCTTCATAAAAACAGTCTTTCACTAGAAATTATGTTCTATCTTATGTTTTGCATTTGGTAGAATCATTAGTTGGCACTCAATGTGATAATGCCACTGCAATAGATGTTTAGACTGATTCTCGTGTTATTTTCTTCATGAATAATATATCTATAATCTTAAAGCACTTCTGAGGAGTCTTTTCTAAAAATCTGAATAATAAGCTACTGGTTTAAACACATAAGCTGATACTATTAGAACTCTTGAAACTCCCAGCCAAATTCAAGAATAAAAGTATTGAATTTTCAGTTAAAATGTTTATTCTCCTACTAAAAAGAAACATTTTGAGAAATGAAACTTTTATAAAATATATTATTAACTACAGTGGTCAATGATTTTCAACTGAAAAGAAAGAAAATATTCTCAAATTACAGTCTAAGAATAAATTAAATAGTTGCAGCAGAATAAAAAAATTTTAGGGACAGAAAGTTGGTGGGTTTTTGTTGTCCTTGTGTGTGGTGTTTTTGTTGTTGTTGCGTGTTTTTGATTATTTTTTTTTTTTTCAGCAGATGGGTTGACAATGAATTTCACTGAAATCTCTGAAGTTCAGCATATGATAGAATGATGAAACATACAGGTTGGATATAAAACGATAAATGCAATAGCTGAAATCACTTACTGACGTCAAAAGTGGAAAAGTGAGTGATGCTAAACCTTAACTGATGTCATAAAAATTACGTAGTAACATATATTGAAAGATAAATTCTTGTAATAGATGCAGAATATAATTCTTTGCACGCAGATTTTGAGAAATCATGTTGGTTTCATTTAGTAATCAAAAAAAATCACGATGCTGGGAAACATATTGGAAAGTGTCCAAAAGAGTGTCCAAAGTAGCTTGGCTAATGTGAAGGGCACACTGATAGGTATGTTGTTGAAAATGCTATGGAAGAACTTTCATAGCAGTCAAGGACAAATAGAAATAATAAATATTACAAATAAAGGATATACTTTTCTTGAGGGTACTAAATGCATGCAGCAAGACAAAAAAGAAAAAGAAAAAAAAAATTTTTTTTTAAATATAAATCATTTAAAAAGCACCAGATCATGGGAAGGTCATCTATTTGTGCTATTTTATCCTACTCAGGGAACCTATAAATGAAGCTACTAGGAGTTTCAATCACTGACAGTGAATTGGAACTCAGAATGCTTCTTCTGAAGACTCTCACTTACTCCAAAATGGAATGATCTTTCAATGAAGAAACAATTCTATTTCTGATGAAGCAGTTACCAATAATGTAAAGGTTAGCAGTGTGAAGCAAATGGACAAGTTTTGCCCTAAGAAAAGTACATACCGTAGACTCCTCAGCAGTTATTAGTAATAGGAGTTAGATTTAATGTTAAAATGTTTGATAAAGTCATCACGTTCATCAGAGTAAGACTTGATGCCAAAACACATGATAGTTTAATGCATCCATTGAGTCTTCTCTTGTGAACAGAGATAGGTGAGACCAGCAGTGCATCTAATTCCTTTTTACTTACTATTGCAGTCATCTTTGCCTGAAGGCTACAAGACAAGTGCTGAGTACTTCTTGTCCTGCCAGAATCCTGCTGGTTTGCTTTGGGGCTGAATTTGGTGCATTGGTGCTGATGTGGGTTGTACAGAGGGGATGTGAAATTTAGAATGAGTTAAGAGCACAGTACAGTTCTGGTGGGGACAGGCTTCACTTTCCTCAGTGTGCATGGTGCTGTGGATATGAATAAACTCATCACAGTGATACCCATACTGGTGGCCTCAAAGGAGGACAGACTGATAAGAGATGAACAACAGAAAATTGATTTAAAACTTTGTTTCTTGACACTGACCTAGTGGCTGGCAACTCTGCTTGTGGCAGGGGACATGGAACTAGACGATCTATGTGATCCCTTCCCATCCAAGCTAGTCTATGATTCTATGATTTAGAGGCTGCCCTTTCGGAAGTGCAAAACTGGAAAATTCAATGAAATTATACTAAGCATAGTTTATAGCTTTATGTATATATGGGAAAACTAACTGCAATATTCAATATAGATTTTTTAAAATATCAAAATCATGCATGTCTTTTTCTCTGAAGAAATCCTAACTTTCCTTTGAAACACCCTAACAAATGCATTTGAAGTTTTGAGGGAAAGAATCGTGAAAAATCATAACCAAGAAACAAACTACAAGCATGTTCAACTGCTTGTTTTTTTTACATAAGTTATAATTTCAGTGTTTGCCATGGCACAAAAAGTATAGGACTTGCGTGTAGCTTTCAAGTGTGTGTTTATAAATATGTGTAAGTACACAGACAGGAAAGTTTCTAAAACTTCAAATTGCTCTAGCTTTATCATTAAGTTAGTACAATAAACTAGCTTTCTTTTCCTGTCCTACTAATTTCACTGACGTGAAAAAGGTTGTAATCAAGCAAGAGGAAAGACCTCAGGCTGAGAGACAGATAAACTGTGATTCCCTGGAAGAGCCCTGCTGCAATTCTTTCTCGCCCTCCAGTTACCAGAGTGTTTTCTTAATTTCCCTTTGTCGAGATGTAGCATTTGGTGGGTACACTTTTTGCTAGCAAGCATGCTGTAAGAGTTTGTGGGATAACTGTGCAGCTAGCAGGACAGCTAGCAAGTTCTTTATACAGCTGTGTTCAAGACTGAATTGTTGAGTGAAAAGGAACTTATTGAAAATAGATTTATCTACAAAGGTGCCTCCCATTTTGAAAGGAAACAAATACTGTTTTCCAACAGAGAGAGATTTTCTGTTGCACCAACTGCCATTACTCAAAAAGAACACCGAAAGAAATGTAATCCTGTTTGTCAAAAATTGGCTTTATGTTGTGAAAGTCTAATAATAATAAGAGTCAGCTGCATTAATGGGATCTGAGACAACTGAGGATAAATAATGTTTTGGACAACTAACTATTTTCTTATGAATAGAAATGGCCATTTATTTATTTATTTATTTATTTATTTATTTATTTATTCATTCATTCATTCTCTTTTTACATCTGTACTCTCTGGACATGTAGAAAGGCTGAAATAAGCTTTCTTTGAAGACACACAGGTGGATATTGTCAACTGATGGTCCAAGCACTTCTGCCTCCTATAGCCACATTGGCTTAGGAATCTGTGGAACTTGCACTTGCCTCACTTATGCCTGTCACCCCCAGTATCTGATTTGGATGCACATGCTTCTTCCACCCCATGGACAAGGGTAGAAAACCCCTCTGTCTCCAGTAGTTGATGTTGGATCCCCATTCACCCCAGCAGCTGGCACCACAGGCCTACTTCCAATATACCCCCTGTGTGAATCCATTTGCTGGTACAAGTTTCACTTGCACGTACAATGGTCATGCCAGCAACTGGTATGTAGTCCCTGTAGCATGCAGACACATGGGAGAAAGAGTGAGAATACACAGAGAGATTTAAGAAAGATTTAGTGAGGAAAAAATATTTTCAATAAAAAGGTTTGTATATAAATTTGATATAAATTGGGAGTTGGCTCAAAAGCATTGCAGATTTTTTTACATTATTTTTTCTGCATTGGCGTGTATTACTGTCTAGCTCCAATTTATAGGAGGGAGAGGAGGTTCTTTTAATATCTGTATACCCGGCATGAGATTAAGAAACAACGGTTCAAATGTTGGTCCGACCAGTTTATTACAGATGTTAATTAGGGAGATGGGGAAGGGGAGGAAGGACGCTATTATGAATAAGGGTAATGGGTAAGCGAAGGAGGGTGATAGAAAAGATAGGAAAGAAGAAGCAAGGAGTCCTTATAGGACACTATTACAGATTGGGGTGATAGGGAAGGGAAGAAGGGTGATAGAAAAGATGGGAAATGGAAGCAAGGAGTCTCTATAGGAAGCAAGAGGGAGACGACCACCTTCTAGGGAAAAAAAAAACTGATGCAGAAAAATACAATCCCTGATGTTGCCTAGGATCTTATACAAAGTGATGTTGACTTTGAGTCTGAGGTGGCTCAAAGGAACTAGAAATTCTGCTGTAGGTACTAAACATCTGATAACATCATCATTGTAATGATAAGAATAGTCAAATATTGAGTACATTTTCACTGAATCTCATTACTGTAAAATAGTTCACTTCAAATGCCTCAAGAAAAAATTGTCAAGAAAAACACAGAATATCATAGGCAATGATAAGGATTAGGTTTATTAGGTAAAAATCAAATTTGACTTCCATTGAGTCAAGTAAGCAACTCACACATTCTATGGGTCTATGAATTTTTACACATTTACACAAGTATTAATAAATTTGCCTTGTGTTTGCAGGTTTCTGAAATGAAAGGCTGTTATGCAGAGAAGGTAATCTCCAGTGCTTAACTTTTTTTTCAACTTGGCTTTAACAACAAATGTTGCACTACAGCAAGATATGATTTTTGACTATTTAAATGAAGCCAACAAACACATTGGGATCACTATCATTCTAAAAATAAATTCATTATTTTACAGCACAACATATTTATCTTATGACTACCGCAGGCTTAATAATTTGACACAGAATTCTAATTGTGTCATTAGTGGATGTGTATTGCTATTATTTTTGTGTTTGTTGCATTTGGATAGAGTAGGGAAAAGAGAACATTTGTCCAACTTTTTATCTTCCAGACTTCAAGTTCACTTATTTACACCTACTAAGTCTAAAAAAGTCATGTACAATGTACTGTCCTAGAAAATGTTTCTCTTTGGAGACAACAGTTTCTTAAATATGATAACACAAAGAAGAAGATGAAAATGTATTTTTAATATATATATATATTTTATTTAATGGAAAACTATGAGGTCTATTTAACTTGTAATGACTTGTGAAATTAATATTATATATTAATATATCAGGAAATTGTACATAAAATTTTATGTTTTCCTACAGATGTTTAGCTGCCACTCGTCTTTAACCTAAATTTCTCAAAATCTCTCTAGAAAATAGTGGATAAAAATTGTCTCTCTATCAAGAAAAGTGAATAGATATTTTTCCCTTGGTAGAGACTATTAATTAATAGACTAATAAAGGAAAATTCTACACATTGAAAATAACACGAGAATATCTTCAATTAGACAAGATATTGAACTTCACTCTTCAGTCTGTTTAGTCATTGCCATATTTCAAGAATTTTTTTTTGTTGTTGTTGATAAATAAAATGTTTAAAAGATTTGAAGTAGATAAGAGGTGGTATAAAACATTTCTGAAAGACAGTTAAAACTAATTGTATGATTTTGATTTGATTTACAATCAATCAAGTAATGAATGAATAAACAATCAAATAAGGGATTGCTACACATACTGTGGAATGGAAAAGACCAGGAATGAAAACTCTTGTACTTTATATTTTTCAATGTATTATAGTAAAATATGCAACATAGATGTGCAATTGTCATTTAAATTCTGATAGACTTCATTACTATCATGCCAGAAGTTGGTATCACACAATATGGTATGATTTAAAAGGGCTCATTCAAAAATGCAGTTAGAAGATTGAAAGGTAAGTGTATAGTTAGCTAATGTGACACTTCTTTTGCTGTGTCTGAAGAGCTGTAGCAAAGATTAATTTCAAAAATGTATGCTTATATGTTTATCAGTTAAATGGTAATGCACAATAATTACAGAAATAACTATAAATTCCCCTTTTTTTTTTCTTTTTTTTTCTTTTTTTTTTTTTTTTCCTACAAAAATACTTCAGATGTGGAACATCTATTGAAAAAAAAATTGCCAGACTAACAGTAGCTTTTTAATTTTTTTTTTTAATTGTATTTGCAGTTTTGATGGTATGAAGACTTTATTGTTGGTAGCCTCTGACTTCTCTAAAGTCACTGAATGAAATGCAGTCTGTCACTGCTTAATTCTCTCTGATCTTTTTGGTTACTTTTCTTTTTACCCCATGTGACATAAAAGCATTCCATTTTCAAATAGAAGATGAAAATGAGAAATTCTAGCATCAAAGAAAAAACTACAAGAAATAACTGACCAGAATCCACCACAAAGTTAAGTAGAACACATTCATACTGCAATCTGCAGCAATGGTGTATAATTTCAAAGCATGATGACAATTTCAAATCATTTATTGGGTTTATGTGGTTTATCCTTTATATGAAATTGTTGAATTAGTTGACTTGTTTTTTTCTTCATCTAAACAAATACTAGGAAAAATACCAAATCTTTCCAACCACATGTATGAACTGGATAGAAGAATAAATTTAAAGATTAATTCCTATTGCAAAAGCCAGATAATTGGGAAACAGTTAAGGAAGAAACTGAATATTTAGAACCTGCCATGACAGCAAAGATAACATATATGCAAAAGGGTGAGTAAGAGAGCTAGACATGTGCTCAGTTTGGATGCTCATCTGTGGTTTATAGGTTTCTTTAAAAAATACCTATTCAAATCTTAAAAAATAAAATAAAATAAAATAAAAAAGATTTTTAAATCAGCTGCCATATCCATATTTGATTTTTTTTTTTTTTAATGATAACCTTGAACAATCTTTTTCTACTTTTACAGGGAGATTTTTAGAGCAGTGATTTATTTTTTGTGTGTGTGTGAGAAGCATGGAGGAAACAATTGTTTTCTCATTGTGTGAAGAGGTAAAAATAGTGTTTTAATATTCCAGTGGGGGAAAAAAAAAGCATGCTATTGAGAACTGTATTTCTGTGTTTTATGTGCTTACCTTACCTCTATTGATGTGGTATTGATTGCCACTCTCTGTAACACTAACTTAAATTTTAAGGTTAATCACATGACTAAAGGAGAATACATGTTTATTGAAAAATTTGATCTTAGAAAACTATCTGCATTCCTGTTATTGTATCCAGATCAAATATATAAAATATTCCCACAGGAAACCATTGAGGTTACAGATGTACTTGCTGAAGTTTATAGTGTGATATTTGGACTACAAAGGCCACTCATTTCCTCAGGGACCCTGCACTCATAATTCACACCATTTTGAGGGCAGAAATCTGGTAAATTGCTTGATTTTTTTCCAGGGAATTATCAATCTGCAGTGATATCTTAAGACAATTCTTAGAAGACTATTTACTCTTAGGCTCACAGGTATCTCACGTTCTCCTAATGATTGTGACTCAACAATTCTGTTTTATTGATTTTTAGCTCTGAAGCATAACATCTATTCAGCTGGATATTATTTCATATTCATCAGTGTATTAAAACAATGTTGCATGTACCTCCTCCAAAATCAGTAAAGAACCTGATACTCAAAACATTTCATATAGTTAGCATAAATTAGATATAGAAACACTACAATGGACTGGACCTGTAAGCTTGATTTCTCTCTCTGGAGAAAGTTTTCCACTGGCTCAAATTACTCTTCAGGTTTGTTTGTTTGTTTGTTTGTTTTTCCACTGGAATATTAAAACACCATTTTCACCTCTTCACACATTTATTTCTCTCAAACAACTGGCATAGGATTAATCTTATTAAATCCACCAATAGCTAGCACTCAGGGAAGGCTCAATGTAAAGCTGATTTTCTGCTATCTTAAGCATGACTTTTTCACTGAAGCATAAATGGGGAAAATATCTGCGTAAATATAAATGCATAACACTATAATTCACTGAAGCAAACCTACCTGTATTTTATTGTTGTGACCATCATATTTAGAGTCTCTTGAATGAAATGTAAGATAGACTAAAAGTTTCTGGAAGAGATTCATTAATTACGTGTAATGTTTAAGCATGATAGTATAAAAATAAAATATTCTTTCTTACCTAATATTTCAACTTTTCTGTCTTAAAATCTTTCCAAGAAAAAAAAAATCAGTCATATATAAATTTTATTTTTATGTTATTTAAATTAAATATTTCTTTATACACAATAGATCCAAATGGAAATTCAGTGACACATTATACTGTACAACTCTTCCGAATAGTCCCCAATCCACTGTACCACCTATGCAAATTGATAAGATGTCAGGCACCGAAAGAGCTGTTGAAATCTGTACAATACTGCTTATTTACATTGGGATCCAAGTAGTCCCACATTATTTAGAAAAGCTTTCTCTTTTTTTCTGCTCACCAGTAATTTATATCACAGATTTATGGTCTTACACATCTGAAAAAAAATCTTTACATTAATTCATAGGATTTTCAGATAAGTTATTAATGTATGAGAACACAGTCAACATACAAGATGTTGATCTGAAGCATTTCTTTACTGAGATAGAGCAAAACAAACTGCAGGAACACAATTTTGATTACACACCACTTATTTTCTGGCAGTACAATCACATGCTATTCTTTACAGAATTAATGAAATTGATAGTGAATAAAAAGGAAAGCCTAATTTTAGTAAAGCTTTGGAAAAAAGTGCATATTACACATAATCTTTTTAAAATTTTGTAAAGCATATTTGTGTGATATCCTGAGCTCTGTCTCATTGTGACATTTTCTCAGGCCATTAGTCTCATTGCATTGTCTTCTGTAATACTGCTTGGCAGAGCACAAGGATTACAACTTGATTTGAGTTGTCACAGTACAAGGTGTCCTCAAGACAACTTTGAAAATAAAAGAGCAAAGTATCATTAAACATAATTCAGCTTTCTGGTGGGAAATAAGTGTTTTATTACTGTGAATAAGCTCTGGAAAGCACAAAATGTTGAAAGTTCTCACTGTCTTCCTGACTTGTATAATTTTCTTAAATAAAACAATGGCAGATCCCTTCAACTTCAATGAAACAGTAGATACGAAGCCTAAAAGAATGTATGTAGATTATAAAATATGCAAGAACACTCTCTTAAAATTGAGACAAAAGACATCTCAGCATGTGAATTTATTGCCATTGTTCATTAGCTACAGAACAGAGAGTACGTGGAGGTTTTGAAAGAACTGTGATGCTACTGGCAGTCAATGACAGTTGGGTGGCGTAATCCCTATGTAACTTTTTAAATTTTTATCAAGTATGATTGTGAAAACTATGAAACTGAAAAAAAACCCATAAAGGTTATGTCTGATTAGCTAGCAGTAGTCCACCGGGCTTATGTTACCCCATCTTGTCTTCTGTGTTTCACAGCTCTGGCATATAAATACTACTCCACAGGTAAAACATTGTTTTGTCCAATTTTGCTCAATCTTTCAGTGTTTAAAATGAGACCTATTCCTTTTTGAAGACATCACAAGAATTTCTCTGTTCACCTTCAGTGAAATGAGCCCAACAAAGTTTTGTGAGGACACATAATACTTACTTATCTGAGTGTGTTATTATGAGATTGTGAAACACTATTTTTATGTTGGCCTGCTCAAGATAGCATTCAGACAAGAGAGAAAAACTGAGTAACTAACAAATCATTATATTTTTCCATTTTATTTTTCTGTGTTTTGTTAATTACTATCTGTAATGTTCTGCTTGGTTTCTTTTCAGATATTATTGTATATTTCAATAAATATTATTAAGGAAAAAGTCCCAAGATATCATTACTTCCTTGACATATTCTGAAACATCTTTTTCAACTTGCCAATCCTACACTAGTTTATTTTTCAACCCCAAGCAAATCAAAACCGCATCCAAAATATAATTTTTCATCTATAGACTTCTATCAGTTTTCTGATCATGTTATTATTTATAACTTTACCAATTAAAATGTGTTGATTTTACAAGAGAACCTCAGTGAAGCAAGGATTTGGGAGCCACAAGTAACTATTAAAGAAAATATGTTACCTGAAATAAAGTAATAGTTTATTATAAGAAATTAAAAGATTGATTTACATCTGGCCAGAGGCTTAGAAGTTATGAAGGGATGAGCTTTATTTCAGAAAAAAAGGAATAAATTTAATGTCAGAACTAACATAAAATCAAGCATTAGGGTGTGGTGGTATTTTTAATATAGAAAGATACCATAAAACACCTAAGTAGTTTTTTTATGTTGACTATTCTTTGACATTTATATAACACCAGAATATTTATTCTTGGAGGACACTGTAATTTTGGAACAGTCTTGGGATTTGTTCCAAGCTTCTTCAATGATGAAAGAGAAGCATAATCACGTTCAAATATAAAAAGAAAAAAGAAAAAATATATTTTGCATGATCATATGTGTTCCATTCTTGTTAAATTACAATGCATAGTCTTACTAGAAAAATAATTTTTGTGATGGTTAAAATAAAGCATCTTTCTTATTTCTCTAATTTATATCTCCTTTCCAAAAATTACATGACAACTACACATGATTTAAAAAGATAATTTGGAGGAAGAATAAATTCTATTCAGCAAATTGAATTTTAATAAAATGTCAGCTATGCAATACAAATGGAGATGCAATCAGAAAAAAATATCTTTTTTTAATGAATTTGATGAATTTCAAATTCATATATGTCTCTCTCCATCACAAATTTTTTGATACTAATCTTTCTATACTCAGTGTTCAGGAAAAAAATAATAATAATAAAAATCTCTTGCTATTTGTTTCTGTGGAATAACTGAACCCCATTGAGATATCTTCTGTGTTTCAAGAGACACCAGGATAAGTTTCCTGTTAAAAAATTAAAAAAATGAAAAACAAACAAGCAAACAAACAAACAAAAACCATATTTAACAGAAAGAATGAAATAGGTTTATTCAAGCTACACATCTGTCATGGTTTTATGATTTTTGGTCATCAGTATTCCACACCATAACATCATGTAATGCATTGGGGGTGGGGTTTGATATCTGCCGAATGTTCGTCCGTCGGAGAAGAACTACATTTCCCCAGGAGACTTTGCGGTCAGCAAGGGGATATAACTCCAAGCAAGGTCACCTGATCCTTCTTCTTCGCCTGCTCTTCGCTGTCTGTGCTTCGCTATCTGCGCTCCGCCGCCTGCGCTTCGCCATCTGCACTTCGCCGTCTGTACTTCAGTCACTCAACTGGACTGCACTTCTCACCCCAGCATTGTGGTGAGGTCTATACAATTCAAACAGACTCTCTCTCTCTCTCTCTCTCTCTCTCATTGTATTTTACTAATACTATATTTAGTAAAATCATTTGTTCCACCTCAGATCAGTGCTGTTGTTTTCAAGTATTTTGGGGGTCCCCTGCTTCCCCTTTCCCAGAGGCGCGGATCCGCAGATCCCTCCGCCCTGTTGGTCACGGAACTGGGCCGGACCAGCCCATAAACCGTTGACAACATCAAATATCCAAAGCAACAGTCAACAATCAACAGTCCTCTAAGTCTCACTGTTATCTTCTTTTTTTTTTTTTTTTTTTTTTTTTTCCCAGATACTTTCTTTCTGCACTTCTGGCAAAATAAACTTCAGAGAATGACTTCACTCTCTGCTTACTGATCATTAAATCTGCTCATTTCAGCATAAATAATTAAAAGGCATAATTTTTCTCTTATTTCAACCTTTCAAAAGCCTTATCTGCTCCCATCTTATCTCCCATGTTCTTCCTTGCTCAGGGACAGATCCTCAGCTATATTTGTGAAGCATTCAGAAAACCTCAGGAGGGAATCATCCCTTTTTCTTATTCCATGGTTGGGAGTATGAGTTGCTTTAACACATTTATCAGGAGTTATTTTATTAATTATCTCCTAAACATTAATATGCTCTGTACTGAGATGATTCTTAAAGCCTGTGTAAATTGCTGCAAGGCCACTTTTTGCTGGTCTGATATTGTAAAACCGCCAATACAGACATGGAACAGAAAGTGTGTCAGTCGACTTCAGTTTATGTGAGCAAAATGTTTCACTGTAGTGGAATGATCTGTTTTGTAAGTCTGGACTTGAAAAAATGACAGTACCAACAAGCATGCAATTCATTTCTGCACTGTTACTGCAGAAGGAAGAGGTCACTTTCACATAGTTTCTGAAGGTTGCGTAGAAAGGAGATCTTTGGTCAGTTCTATGACTTCCTGTAAGTCCTTCTTTAGCTTCAGCAAGTCCTTGCTGTCAGCATTCCCAGAGAAGGCTGCCTCGACCTGCTGGAGCTGCTCCTTGTAGCTGGCCAGCCTTGTGATTTTTCTTTTCTTATGTGCAGCCTTCTCCGTCTTTCCAACTTAAATAAAACAACAACAACAAACAAACAAAGAAACAAACAAAATTCATACCTCCCACAACTCCTCCTATTTAGCCTCTATTTAGCGAGCAGAATGGAATTTCTTCAATTTACATCAATATTTTCTGATCAGTGCTGTCTGCTGAAGCAAAAGTAAGGAACTTTTATTGCTTCTGTTGAATTTCACAGTTTTCCCAAAAAATGATGTATAATTTTACTTCATTCCTGATGAAACAAAAATAAATAATTGGTCATATATATATATCTGAGTGTATACATATGAAAGAAAATCTGGGAGAGTATTGGATCAAATAAATTTCATGACACTGCTATCTTTACTCACAGAATAAACTAGTCTTTAAATTTCCATGATAAGACTGAGGTGGTCTCTTTGCTCATTTGTATAAATCCAGTATACCACAATGAATTGGTTGTCTCATACGATAATCATGTAGGATCCACAGGATTGGTCAGAGACAAATATATAAACAAAGATTTCCCATTCATCTATGATTATTTATTGAAAAAAACTCTTTCAAGCATTCCTAGATTTTTTGTTACAATTTTCACTGAAAGCAAATATTTCAGAGGACTAAAAAATGATGTCCGAAAAACTTGATAGAAGGAGCACTGATATCAGGCAGGGTGTTTCAGATTCCAAAAGATTTTCTCATGACTGTAGATAGAGCTTACAGGATTATTGCTTAAAGCGCTGCTACTCACATGCCCATACAATACTTTTAATAATTCAGTGGCCCAGTGATATAAAATAAATATGTCTATATTATTGTTGTCTCATACCCATGGACTGAAATATTCTATAAACCTTATTCATTCCAAAAATATGACTCATAAAAGAATTTGAATTACAAAAGAATTGTCCCTCATAGTATAAAGTCTTTGTGTCAAAACTTAGTGCATTAGAAAAAAAACAGAGATGTCACTAGAAATATCCAGAAATATCCTTTTCATGTTGTTGTTCCAAAATTCATTATTTTAATGAGACACAATTATTGGATCTCTACGTGGCTAATCAAGTGAAAACATTTCTACGTTTTTTTAATGTTTTCTTTCAGAGTAAAAGCTGTGAAATGAGATCCTCCCATTTCTTCACAGCTTACTGGTATGAGAGATATTAATTACCAGACAGACAGCAGTTTTGTGTTTTTATATTATTTTTAAGCAGATTTAACCAAAACTTAATTAACTCCAATTCTAAACTTACAGAATACATTAGGACACATAGTAAGGCAATTATAAAACGCATAAAATTTTAGTTTTATTTACATTTGTTACTGCTACAGTATAACTGAAGATTTTATCAGGCTTAATGTCAACAAATTTTGAAAACTAAATGGTTTTCAGTCTGTGCATCTCAAAAAAGAAAATCCATGCAGAGTCCAGCACTGACATACTTGACTTAAAATTTAAGTCAGATAGAGGTATCAACAATACAATTCACCATCACATATCTTCTCTGGATTTCAGGTCTGCAAGAGTACTATTTTTGATTTCTAGTGGAAATGTAATGAAAGGATGAAAATCACAGAAATTAAGTTCCTTGTTTCTTTTTTATTACAGAACTGAAATATTCACATTCTATGGAAAATGAGGGGCAAAGAGAGGACAAGAGAAGGAACAGTTCTATGAAGAGTACATTTTCACAAATGTATTTTACCTGACTGAACTGGCAAAAAGCTTTTTTCAGTCTAGTTGCCTCTATCAGTTTCCATTCTGTGAATGAAAGCTGCATAGTCCTTTCCTACCATTTATCATATTTATGTGGCAATTTCAGGAATTGCATTGACTTAATTTTGTTTCCTCTCAAAATTTTTAGAAGCTTTTCTTCTCACTTTTCTTACTGTATTCAGTGGCAGCAGGGTTAGTTTAGCAGTGAATAAGATTGGAAATTGTGTTCCTTAAATGACAATTCAAGTGCAATTTTAGTTATGTCTTTAAGTATTTGAATAGCCCTGTTAAAAAAAAAGCATTATTACCAAACAGCATTATTTTTTGGTCAGAGTGTTTCAGTAACAGTGGGATTTTATTTTTTTTTTTAAACTTCAAATACTCAGAATCCATGAAAAATACAGTCCTAAAATGGAATATGATATTATTGAATCTTATACCGTATTTGAAAAATCAGAAACCGCAAGTTTGCACTGAAAAATCGTAGAAAGTATGCTTAGGGAACACCTTTTTACAGTAATGTACCTTGAAAGTTTTTTGTTTTTGTTGAAGCCTAAAAGACAGGAAAAGAAATTTAAAAAAAAAAATGGGCTTCATTTGCTATAAATTAAAAAAAAAAAATCTGTCTATGGAATAGTTGGAAAGTGGCAAACCCATTTGTAATTGCACTGTCATTTTGTTAATTAACAGTAACTCCATTTCAATTACTGTGAGAAGAAAATTGGGATCTTACAGTCTATGACCTTTGCTTTCACCTATAAGGCTTGATAACCACTGGCAAAGTGATTTAAACTGTTCACTTTCTTAAGCTGCAGTGAAGTGCACTAGCAAGACATAATAATACATTCAAACTTTTCTTCTTTCTCTTGACATTTGAAAAATCAAGAGCACTACATAATCATTTCCATCTTCTTTTCCTAGGGGTTCTTGACATATCTCTGAAGTATGAAAAGTGCATGAAGTTGAGATGGAAACCAAAATATTCCTCTTCCACTCCATGATAGCTGAGTAAAATGTGGTTGCAGTTTGAACTGTAGTCCTTTGTAATACCATAATTTAGATTCTCCAGAGATGCTAAGATTTCTCAGTTGAATAAAGGAACTGAAAATTGATTTTGTTTGAATTATAAAAGATAGAAGAATACAAGGACTATTTCTGTCTCTTGTCATGATCCCAGCTGTTACTGAAAAAAATTCAAGTGGATAGATAGCATCCTGGCTCCCTTAATTTCCTTAAACTTTTAATATTCTTAAATATAATAATGTTCTCAAATGCTACCTTGAACAAAATCAAAAGCAGAACCTCTTTCAGATTCTATTTTATGTTAAAATCCACTGTCTAGAGCAATGCTTGCTTCTTAGTTTTCTGTTTCAGCTACTTCTAACTTTCTGTCTTAGTTGGTGATAAACAATTCATAGCCTACTTCTTTCACAATCAGTGCACAAAGTGATATGTGCCAGCTGGTAACATTAGCTTGATTTAGGAGAAAGTCTTACTGAGATTTTCAAGAGAAGGTGGGAAGAGTGTTCTGAGTTAATTACATTTAAAAACATTTTCCTGGGGAGAGCATAAATATTCCTTCTGTTCAGAAATATAGGCAGGTAACAAACCAGATTGAAGATCCCAGGACTTCTGTCTTGGAAATGGAGTGGGTTTGTCTCAAAGGAATTGTGCAATCAGCTTCATACTGTAAAGCACTAAATACAAAACAATATTACTCATGACAAGATTCATTTTGAACTACTTTCTCTGCTTTCTCTATTTAAACTAAGAAGTATATGGAATTTTCAGTTGAAATGTTTTGAGACTATTGTCTTAACTGGTAAGTTTTCTTCTCTACCATTTTTCTTGAGAGTCATAACAATTATTTTTTTTTTTTAAAACAAACCTTTATGTGAAAAATTTAGAAAGGTTGCTCTTACACTACATTGAATGAACAGTGTTTGATACATGAAGAAAAAAAAAAAGGTATTTTTCTTCATTTTTCTTCTTGTACTGTGGTTTAGACATCCATACATTCAGAGATTTAACATTTGCAAAGTACTTAAACAAACTAAGCAACAAACAAAGAGCAACCCCAAAACTTCTAACAGTGGCATATGTAGTTTTCATAGTAGTATAACCAAAGTTCTGATGGGTGAGAAGGCAGTTCCATGCTGTGTATATTAAAAGCAAAGACATCTGGAAAGCAAGCTTGCTAGCATCATTTGAAATATCACAGAAAGAAGCACACTAGTCATATTAGATGGCACTTTGAATGTCATGGTCTTAAACAACACATATGGTCTCATGTATTATCTAAGCAAAGACGTTGCTTTAAAACCCCATCATGTGCAAAAATGAGAGCATTTCATTTCCTGACAGGTCCCATAAAAATATTCTTTGAGTTCTTCATTTGTTTGGTTGGTTTTTTAAGCCATTGTCTTGCAGCTTAATCACTTCATATTTTATGAATTTCTTAATAAATTAACTTTATGAATTTTTAAAATAAATAAATAAAAACTGTGCAGTGAAACTCAGAAAATCTTTCTTTGCATTTTGAATACATCAATTTTTGTGTTCATTTCAATGGAGAAATACCAAAAATAATTTCAATCCAGAATGACGAAGAACCACATCAGTAAATATACATTAACAGAATGGACCTGTTAGTAGACCCATTCAGGTTGTTTAAATATGATAATAATAATAAAATTAATAACTTTCACTAGAAACTCAACTGGAACTGGAACATAGTGGTGAGGTCATCATTTGTGATGAGAAATTCTGTGGGCAGCTTCTGTTTTGATTGGACAAAATTCAGATACATAAAAAGACCTACAAAGTAATCATTAAAATATACATGTATTAATGAAAGAAAGTCTCAGCTTGTTTGGTCAGATGATTATCATGTTTTTGTTGCTTTGGACTGGAAATAAAAAAGGCCTTGGAAGTGTCTGGAGGCAGTAACTAAAAGGGAAACAAAAATTATCAGAAGATGCATTGTTTCAAAGTGAAATGAAGTTCAGGTGTAGCATAGTATTGAAGAAATACTTTGCTGTAACAACCAAAAAAGTTAATTTAGAAGCAAAACACTCATATCTAAAAATACACAGCACAAAATCAACGGTGTACTATTTATTTGTACTTACTCTGTGTCCTCTACAGCAAATGCAAAGTCAGAACTTGCCACTCTAAAATGAATTCTTTATATGACTTACTCTTCTGTCCTCAAGAGTCAGAGACTCTTTCATGATGCAAATTAATATCCAGCCTGTATAATTTTGCTCTGTACAATATTGCAACAAAGGTTGCCAGCTGTCAAGAACTGTTAAATGAAATAAAGCTGACAAAGTATCATTTGTGTATAAAAAATGGTTGAGACAAAGACAACTAAAAAATTGTTTTCTGTTAATAGACAATAACGAAGATGAGTCCATAACTGTTAACAGTTCATTTTCTTAACTATGAGTCTAAAAGGCAAAGATCGATTATCTATTATGCTGTGAACATTTATACAATATTCTGAAATTCAAATGAGTGTTACTGAGTGCTGCTGTAACTTCTCAAGCTCAAGCACACATATTTTTATACAAAGGTGATAAGAAGGTTATGAAAACAACTTTCAGTTACAGTAGCATATTTCAAACATGCTGATTAATAGAAACTTTCAAAGGCATAACATCAAGAAATACAAGCTCACCTTCATTACTACTTCTAACACTTGCAGAACCCTTTTGTCATCTGTAAGAAAAGAAAAAACTTTATGAAGATCAGACAATTAAATAGAAAGAGAAAAAAAAAAAACATGAAAACTGTGATGTGGCTTGTATAAGTAGGAAATACATTTTACATTAGCACCAATACCAATTAACAAATTTAGTCACCTTATCCATACTTAACCCTTATCTTTTCACATGATGAGAAAAACCATGACCGTGGAAAATTATGTTGTTATCATGTATTGATAATATCTGCAGTATTTAGTCTATTTTTACCATTGTTATTGTCTGATTGGTTTGAATTTGCTTGCTTGATTTAGATTCTTTTTTTTTGTAGGAAATCATTGGAATTACGACAAACAAAGATATGTTTAACATTTACTCCCAAATCCAGAGAGATTAATATTCAGATATAAATCTGCCAAAACGAATACGTTTTTCTTACATCTCCTGTGGATAAGCTTAGTGTGAAATATGAGTAGTTGATTAAAATATTTTTATACCATTGCTGTGGACTATCCACCCCTGTTCAAGGCAGCAATATGTTACTTCAAGAAGCCTTGCCTTCCTGGTCTCTCTGGAGGTAATATTTTAACATTAAATTTAAGCACAATGAACTAATAATTTGTAACAATTGATTATATGTTGCAAAGAGGGACTACATTAAATTGTCACTTTAAAATAAACTATTTTGAGGGGATAATAAACCACGGAAGAAAAGACAGACATGAATAGAAGGGATTCTCCCTTTTCTTTGAAATTCTGGGATTAACTCTGAGAAAAGTTGAGCACTTGCAAGCAAGTGCTGTTTGGTTGGCTTTGCTGTACAATGTCAATATAAATGACTTTTTAAAGTAATGACACAAAAAATAGCATAATATGACTTATTTTTTCACTTCAATTCATTTTATGATTCTTCTTATTACTGGGATTATCTCTGTGGTAAATATGTTTGACGGTTATGTTTTATTTTCTTCTTACTTTAACTAAGTTAACTGAAGATAACTAAACTAAAAAGAATGAAATGAAAAGCTGAATGGAATCCTTATTTCTTCATTTTAGGCTAATGTTTTCTGCTGAATTCATATATTAGAATCTGATTTTTGTTTGTATCTTCTTAGTTACTCAGTATTCATGGCATCTAATACAGTTACCCCAGTGGATATGTCTTCTGGTCATAACTATTTTACTGAACCAAAATAGTTTCTCCTGAAGAAGATGTGAATTCTGCTTTAACAAGCTTGGTTCACGTGCAGTCAGATTTGAATTTTTCTGAGTTACTGCAAATATATGTTCCAATTTTTACACTGCATATGTTGATGCAGTGTATCAGCGCTGATATTGCATTTCCAACAATACAGAATTTGTGGAAAGCTATGCTCCCCACTGTGTACAAAAGTGGAAAGGCTGCACTGGAGATGCTGCATAGAGTTGGGCACATCTTGTTAAAGAGGGTCCTGCTATAAGCTACCAGATGAGCTAGAACACACTGGATCTGAGGACAGGTGAGGGGAGCTGGTCTTTTTTAATTTGACAGCAATACAGTTCTTCAGAGGATAACTGCAAAGATGATGGAGCCAAACTCTTTACAGTAGCGGTGATCTCCCATGCAAGAAAGGGGGTAATGGTGACAAGCTGTGGAGTGGAAACTTTAAGAAAAGCCTTTGTAAAAAGATTACCAGCCAAAGTGCAAAAGCAGTGCTGAAAAGGCTGCTCACTGACATCATGGGTCCTCCACCAGTGGAACATTCCAGGATACAGCTAGAGAAAGGCAAAAGTGAACTGATCTACTGCAGGACACTGTCCCACTTTTTGTCTGAAGTTGAGCTAGATAACCTTCAGAGGTCCTTCCCAGGGAACATTTTATGATCTTATGATTAATTAATAAGCAGTATTGACTAGAGGGGCAAATACTGAAAATACACATTTACTGATAAAAATGAATCTTAACAGGTGTCAAAACAGTTTAACTGCCCAAATTTTCCTAATGAAAATGGTAAGTATGGTGGTGCAACTTGCCCTCCCTCTTCATTTTCCCTCTTCTATTAGGACTCTTGGCGCTTTGTGTGATTCTTCTCCTTGGATTAAAAGCCAAGGATCGATACATGAAAGCGCTCATTCCTGTACCTAGCCCCTGCTTGCCTGTAAATTGTGAAAAAGTAGCAGAGCAGAGCATTAAGGCACCTGGTTATTGTATCTGACTCCTGCTTCTCCTCCTATCGCCTGGAAACAATTGTGGAATCAATCATCTCCTGACAGCTTGGTACATCTGTACCTTGATCGTGACCCAAGTAGGGTAGTACAGAATTTGTGAATACCACAAATTCTAGTATTTGAGCAACTTGTGGAAAGTATCAGAATGTTTCACTGTCCAAGGGGGCTGGTATAGATCAGTACCTGACAAAAGTCAGTTGTCTTGAAGCCTGTAAATACAAGTTCTAAGACTCTTTGGGCATTTCTGAATCACAGTCGCCTATGGCCAGCATCTTCTGTGGGTTGGGATGCCACTAGGTACTGAAAAATCCTTGAAGCTATCTATTAAGGCCAGGGTGAAGTCATCCCACTGGAGTCAGCTGAGAAGGAATACCAATGTACTGTATTCACTCTACATTCGAGTAGAGGAATATTTTAAGTATAGGCTTTTTTTTTTTTTTTTTTTTTTCTGTCCATCTCCTGTAGAGGACAGATTTGTTTAATGACTGCAGTATTTCTCACTGAGAGTCATATCAACATATTTCTGCTCATCCATGTGTATATGTGTGTGTGTGTACGAGTTTATATATGTTATGTTTCGTATCAGTACATTAATTTAGTATATCTTGTTAGTAAGTTAGTGTGAATTTTGTCATCAGTGAATCTGTAACAAGTCACTGTGTAATCATCACATATTCCTCTACATCACCTTCATCTCCAAATTGGTTAATGGCTAAGTGTTGCTAAAATTCAGTGCTTTGATTATACTATTAATAAATCTAAAACTGCTGCAAAATATAACTGAGTGGAATATAGTTCTACAAGTTAGTAGAATTTCTCCATGGTTTCTTTCTGTTTTAGGAGAACTTGAGATGCAATTTTGAGAATAAAATTAAGAAGTTATTTAATACTTAATAGAAAGTAACTTTCATTTATTGTTCTGAGAATTTATGCTTGTTTATAAAAAGAAAAGAAGTA
Organism: Perdix hodgsoniae; assembly: GCA_035772895.1. Taxonomy (NCBI): domain Eukaryota; kingdom Metazoa; phylum Chordata; class Aves; order Galliformes; family Phasianidae; genus Perdix; species Perdix hodgsoniae. The sequence continues at coordinate 3,435,874 of JAPSGF010000033.1, forward strand.
CAAATTTTAGTCACAGTCATTTTACTTATATTTTAAAAATTGTGGATAACTGCAATGATATTTAAAAATATCCCTCCCCCTCCAATAATGCAAACAAGCACACGTGCAGTGGCTTTTTAGTAATATGCTTACTGAGACATATAATTCCTAGTGTAGTTCCCAGGACCAGCATGTTCTATTATGCCACATTCAGTGACTTGTGACAATGTTTTTTTCTGAGTACTGAAAGGTCCAGGAAAGCTAGGAAGGATGGCTCTTCCCTTGGATGAGTATAGTTGTACACGAGTTTTAGCAGATGTAAATTAGGCCTTGGTGTTCTCAGAAGTAGTGAATGACTAATGCAAAGGAAAATTTTGGAAAATGAGCTGTCTGCTTTGTCATATGGGATTTCCATGAGGTCCATCTGCTAGGATGTGAATATAATCTCTATGGCTAAAGACTGTAAGAGAGTGAAGCTCTCTTTTCATCCGTTTACCTCTGCTCTGACGAGCTGGATCAACAAAAAAGTAAAATCATTTAAACTCAGCTGATGTGCAGTCTTCTCTGTCTTACTCCTCCTTCCTAAGCATATTTTTATGAACTTGCTTACCAACATAGAAATGTTCTATATGTATTGCATTCTAAGGGCAAATTCAAACAAATGTTTATAGAGATACATGATCATAAAGAAATAAGCAAACAAGTACTTTTACTTGACATGGGTCAGTTAAGGTAGGTAAAGTTTATAGAGAAAGTAGGAAAAATTCAGACTACAACACATAACAATATATTTTTATTTTCTTTTAAATTTCAGTGTTTAGCTGAAACACACTCTTTTCAAAACTGGACTTGTTTGAAAGTCAGTTAGCTAACAACTTTCTCTGTTCTCACTGATTCAAGCAAATGAGCGATTATGTTCCTGTACCTTTATAAGTTTCTCATCATCAATTTCATTTTCTCTTAGATAAAAAATATATCCAATTATAGTTTGTAACAAGGTACTGATAGAGTAAAAAGTAAAAGTGTAATACTAAAAATCACAATCTGAAAATCATAGGAAAAAAAAATAAAGGAAAAAGAGATAAGCATCTTGACTTGGAAAGAAAGTTTTAAGAAAATGAGAAGAACAACTGGAAAAAAAACTCATAAGCATGACCTGAAAAGTGAAACAAAGATAGATAATAAGCTAAAAAAATATAGTTACTGGTCTCTAATTAATTAAAGTTTAATCACTGTTCACTTTCTGTTTTTATTTGCTATAAATGAGAATCTGAAATTAGAGTTATTGAACTTATTATAGCTTTATTAAGATAAGCTCTAAGGGCTTGTTCATTCAGATCATCATATGGTTTGAAATAGAAGTGCAATTAGAACTGCAATACCTTATTAACTCCAATTATGGTCACTTTCTTTCTTAAATGAGGCATTCTGTTCTTTATCTAGTATGCTGTGAATTCAGACAATGCAACATTTCTGGAGAGAGTTTGCATAAACATATCTTTGCTTCATATTTAAAGTGAATGGCCCTGGAACGTGTTCAGAGGAGGGCTACGAAGCTGGTGAGGGGTCTGGAGCACAGGCCTTATGAGGAGCGGCTGAGGGAGCTGGGATTGTTCAGCCTGGAAAAGAGGAGGCTCAGGGGAGACCTCATTGCTCTCTATAACTTCCTGAAGGGAGGTTGTAGTGAGCTGGGGGTCGGCCTCTTCTCTCGTATAATTAGTGATAGAACTAGAGGGAATGGATTCAAGCTGCGCCAGGGGAGATTCAGGCTGGACATTAGGAAATATTACTTCTCGGAAAGGGTGGTCAGGCACTGGAATGCACTGCCCAGGGAGGTGGTGGAGTCACCGACCATGGGAGTGTTCAAGAGACGTTTGGATGTTGCGTTGAGGAATATGGTTTAGCTAGGAAGTATTGGTAATGGTTGGACTAGGTGATCTTCTAGGTCTTTTCCAACCTTGATAATTCTGTGATTCTGTGATTCTGTGAAATAAAACAACTGAAATAAATGACCCATATTCCAGAAAGACACCATTTGCAAGAAAAATTCATCCAGTTGAGTTGAATAGTTGAATCTATCACTAAGTCAACTACTACACAAACTGCTATATTTCTGTTTGACTTGAATCAGACAAAAATTGTCTGATAGCCCAGAAAGAAATAAGAACACTTCTTCTATTTCTGTATTTTTCTACAATGCTCATCATATTTCTGTTTGTGTTTTTTGCTTCTTTATTTTTCTGGGGGAAGAATACCTTGCTTATGGAATTTCTGTTCCTTGTTAATAATTAGCCATAGATGACTGAAAGTTGGTAAAGGTAATAAACACTGTCTGTAATATATTGTTTGAAGGTAAAAATGTATTTATTTTTTAAAAATTATGATCTCTTACAGTTCTTTACAAATGTACTTTGATATAGAAAACTCCTGATATCTGCTTTCTTATACTTGGAAGCAAATAGTGAGCAAAATAAGTAAGTGACCAGTGTTTTTCAAAGAAGATTCTCAACAAAGATGTGACATCAGCAAACTGAAAGCTTTCAAAAAAGGTAGTATGAATGATCAAGAACCTGTTTTCTAAACCCAAGATGAACGAGTTTAGAAAAACTCGCAGAGGCGATACATACATTTTTCACAAAATTGGAACTCTGGGCATTAACATTGTGAGGCTCTATGAACTAAACCTCATAAGATTATTTTAAATCTTGTTCGTTTTTCCTTTTGGTTTTTGTTTTAATCACTGTTTTCTGATTAAATTAAGTAATTTTCTACTGTGATCACTTCTGAAACAACTATCAAAAAATCAAATAAAACAAAGCTTATAATGCTGCAATTACTTTGGTATACAGTTAGCCTAAAATATCTTTTCTTTGTTCTACTTATTTTACTGCTTGCCTGAGGTTGCTTGAAACTGAAAGTGCCATTGCTTTAGAACATCCACCGCAAAACTTGTTCAAATGTATAAAGTACAAAAGAATGTACCTCTTTATCAGTGAGGTGATTTTTTTCCTCCATTTCCTTCTTGATGCTTTTGTTCTTTAAATACAGTTTTCAGTATTGTGGTATATTTCATTGCATTCAGTTGAAACAAACTGAATTAGAAAAAGTGTTTTCATTTTCATTAGACAAGTTTCCACAGTCTTTTGTACATGTCAGATGCAGATTTCTCAGAATTTATTTATTACTTATTTATTTGTTTGTTTTGAGGAAATACAAGTAAGGGAGTAATTTCCTGTGTAAGACATGAGACTTTCACAAAATACAACCTGAATTTGATAACACAGAACTGTAATTTAGGCAAGTATTATTTTTACAGAAAGAGAATTTTGAGTCACAATGTTGAAACTGCGTTTTAAATTAAGACAGACAGGTTTGGCCATATTCAGAAGCTGTGAAGATAGTACCTGCAATTTATTTTCAGAATTGAAAAAAATACCAATAGGAAGTCAAAAGAATACTTCTCATGATACTTCTAATCCTTAGTTGGTTTGTAAGGTTTAAGAATTGAAAACTTTGCTCATATTAGAAAATGGAATTTGGATACCCAATTAAAAGAGAAAATGAGAATTATGTCTTAACAGACAATATCCCCATGATATCTACACTCTTGCAGTTTGCTCAGATAAAATCATTTATTTCTTATGCCATAGACAGAAGGTGAGATGGAAATATGGGTGGGGAGAGAAAATTAAATATCTTATTAATGATTTAGAATAATCTGGCGTATAAATGTCAGGTGTTGCTATACTCTCTACTATCCTGTCACAATTATAAATAGGAAAGGCACAGCTGCTTGAAACAACGTATTTATATCAGCAATTAAATAATCTTTAATTTATTTTTTATTGAACAAAATATTACCCTCATATCACTGAGTAATCACTTCTCATTTTGATACTGAAACAAGTTGTATATGTTTTCAGACAAATATTCCTGGATTCTGAACATAATACTAGTAACTTCACAAAACACAACTAACACTTCGGCCACAGTTGTCTAATTTATTCTCTCAAAAATGACTTTCCTGGTATTATAAATAGTATTTCTGCTCTCATACTCAGTTACTGTATTGGTAGTTAAACCTACTTGATTCAGACTAACACTAAGTGGAACAGGTGATTGTTTTCAGTATATATTTTCATATACCCTTCAAAGATAATCTCACCTGTAATCAAGATTTACGCAAATATATTTCTTAATTATTTAGGCTGGTTGTGAAAGCTGCTAAAGTGAGGATCTAGAATTCTGAAACTGATTTTATGAGGTATTTTAAGGAGATAAAAATCCCGCAGCTACATCTCAGAACAGAATGCATTTCCATTCACCTCCTGGCCAAAGGAATTAGGTAGGAATATATTGCCAAGTGGAGCTCACTGCTTGGAGTTAATGACCTACAGAAAGAGGAGCAGAGATTTGCCAGGCAATGGATCCTGCTGCAGAACAATAGGGAGGACTGCTTAAGGAGAGGTGACACTAAATTGTCAATAAGTCATGATAGAGAAAGGGAGGAGCTCTATTGGCGCATGTCACAGATGAAATACTGAAAGATAAGTGACTTTGGTTACTCATGAAGAGTAGGAACAGCTCACTAATGCATTTGCTCAAGACGTTTGTTCCTGTTTATGGATGGCACATGAGATTCCATGCAAAAACCATACGAACAAAACAAAACAAAAAAACCTTTACAAACAATTTTATGACAGTTTTCCACTGAGATAACTATTAAAGTGCTAGACAATGTGCTAGTTCTCAGCAGTTTAAGTAAGAGGATTTTTTTAACTACCTCTTTTGTAATTAAAACTATTACGAATAAGGGCTCAGTCTTCACACAAATTTCAAGTCTCCAACTATATTTTCAAGAAGAAAGGCATCATCTGACTTTTAAAAATAAACCATTAACACTAATTCACTGCACAACTAGTAGTCAGAATAACTTAGACAGAGAAAATCTGTGACTTCTATCTCCTTATTTAAGCTCTCTTTCTGCCATCCAAACAGTGATTTGTTTATGTTTTGGGATCTTGGTTTTAGGATTCTCTATACTGTAAATAATCATTTCCTATCTTCTGCAAAGGTAAGAAATTAAGAAATATAAGGCTTCCATGCAGCATTCTTAGAAATATGTTTCTCTCTTTCCTTTGATGTGGCATGCACTTGGGAGTAAAATGGCCAAGGGTTACTAATCTGAAAATATTTGCTGTCAGTACTATCAGAGCATGATGTCTGAGATCTCCACTTACTCTTGCTAGAGCAAAGTCTTTTATCCATATTTTAGGAGGAAGGACGAATTGCATGATCCGAGTTGATTTTAGTTGCTTCCTCATGCAGGTAAAGTGCTCAAGTATTAGAGTATGAGAGAGCACCGATCATCTTTTTAACTTATTTAATATATTTAAAAATGGCTTGAATGAAAGAAAGAGTAACAATCTAGCTTTGTGTTTAGGACACCTTGAACTACTCTGAATGTTTAATCACAGATCCAAAGTGGAGCAGAATTAAGATGAGAATTTAAGGTGGAACCAAATGTGTCTTAGAAAGGAAGTTGATAATCTATACCATTCTATATTTAACTAGCACTCCCTTTGCAAGGGTGTAACAGATTTTTTTTTTTTTTTTTTCTGTACAAGGTAATGAGGATTATATGAAGTTATTACTGAAGTTTATTTAACCTAAACTACTGTTTTTTAATTGAATCTGTTCATGCCTCAACTAAGGCATGTTTATTTTTCGTAAACTCATATACAACACTACAGAGATCTCAGTCCTAACGTATATCCTCAGATATCTTGATGCATATCTTCCGAAAAAAATAAATGCTGTGGGGAAGGCACATAGCACAGACATGGTCTTATTTAGCCTATGATATTGAATTCTGAGTGACACAGCTACAGACAAAAGCTGAGGCTAATAGGAAAATCTAAATGCCACTAAAAATCATGAATTCAGCTCTGAACATATGTACTTTGGAACTGTAATTCAAAAGAAGAGGGAGGAATTTACAACTTGAAATGTATAAAAGGAGTCCATGGTGGATAGCTTAGCACAGCATAGCATAGCACAACATAGCTCAGTATAACACAGGAAGCACTGTCATTAGATTGCAACAGGAACATTACAGCACAGCTCAGACAGAAAAGCATCATAAAGGTACTGAATCTCTATAAACAGGTTAAACAAGTATGTTCTAGAAGTGCTTTATGTATAACATACTATTTCCAAGTAGAGTAACAGACCATCTGGCATCTTCAACTCCTTTCTTGCCATCTGATTTCAAAACAACTGTAAGGTGCATTGTAATGTATTTCGAAATACTGAAAAACAATAAGGCGCTCTTCTTTTTCTTTTCTATAGGGTAGCTACATCCAATACATGCATGTTCAGTGTATCTCATTAGTGCAAATATGTTTGAAAAAAATTCCCTGATGATACGTTCACATAAAAAGGTGAAGTATATATGAAGTAAGATTTGGCATCAACATTTCTAATCAATATTTCTATGATTTCTGCCCAACATGAATATTTGCGGTAGATTCAGTTCAGTACTGTTGCCAACCTCCTCACAACCCTGCCCAGTCAGCGACACCACATCAATGCCCCTACCATCTACTCCCCAATCCAGCACAGGGACATGAGAGCCTCCAGTGCCAATTTATTTTTGCGCAACAGCTGCTTATGCATTGTGACATGCGACCGCCCTGTGAACTCATGACCCATTAAGCACCTCCCAGAACCACCTCTGTAACTACCACCCACCGTTGCCCAAGTACCACCCACACCAAGAATCATCCACAAGTACCTTCATATCGAAACAATAATTTTTAGTTAAAGAAATGAAACAGATAAGCAAAGAATCCTGCTGCTTGAAAGAATTGTATTGTTCCATGGAATAAACTACTATTTCCATGGTACTGAACCTCAAGGTGCTACACTACTTCTGCTTTTTGCAGAACTGTGTTCATAATTATGTTTTCCTTCCTCGGTGAGAGGTGAAGCAGCCATCACAGAAGTAATAGGTAATTCCAAAGCCCATCATAGAAGTGTAAATTATAAAAGGTTAGCAAAGAAATAATGTAAAGAAATGTGATTAATTTTCCAGAATTAGGTTAACCCTAACTACTTCTCAATGACAACTGTACAAAATACTAACACTGTAATATTATTACATTTCTGTTTTCTAATAACGAAGCATTCTCTTCATGATAAATAACTATGTCAAGTACAAAGGTTCATTTTAAATGTAGAAACAAAATATTAGCAAGTTATTGAGAATATATTATGTATAGGAAGAAAAGGAGGAGCAAACACATGATCTAATAAATTTGGAAGCAGGTGGCTAAAAAGCATACAGCTCTCACTTGGTTATTCTAAAACTTGCTTTTATATTGTTCCTTTTTGCTATGTTCTAGTGTTCTTATTCAGATTATAATGAAATCAGAGTTGCTTTCGTGGCCATTTGAGATGACTGTTATTTACTGAGAATAATTTATAATAAATGACATTGAAAATTCATGCAATTGTAAAACAGAGGGCAGCATCCAAAAAATAAAATGAAAAAATATAGACTCAGTTTTCACAGTGTAGTAAAGATTATGCACATGTCCTGCTTCATACTGATAAGCAACAAGAACAAGAAAGATACTTTATCTTAACTTCAGAAAGGATATTTGATGTCTTCTCAGTGCCATGAAATGAACACCCTGCTATTAACACCTGATATTCTGTTTAGTAGATCACACACAATGAACCAGTTTTCTCAGTTAAGTTGAAGAAGTCCCTTATTTCTAAAAGTGAGCACAACATAGTGACTAGGCAAATAATAGATGCACAAATCAAATGACTTCTTAACTTCAAGTATATTGAGAATAAACACTCTGAATGTGAAAACAAACTACTACTTCAGCATGTATTCTAAATGATTTATTTCTAAATTGAACACCACAGAAAACAGTCAGCCATCATCTCTCTTAATTCAGAATTTGATTCCTTGCTCTCAAATAACAAAAGTAGTACGATGCTATAAGTATCAAACATATATAAATAAGTCTAAAATGAAACAAAATTAAGCAGAATCCCTTCTTTTCCATTCTTTGTAATTTCTTTCAATTTTGTTAGTTTTGAAGTTGGTTTGACTATTAGAGTTTCTACTGTATTTGATAATTAACAAATTGTAATTAAATATGGTGTTTCAGAAATACTGTTACCATACATATATTATCAAAGATCTACAAACACCTTGGAGAAATGTGAATATCAGCTTATCTGACAAACTTTTTCTAACAGTAGTATTGTTAAAGAAGCATTAACGTACTCACAAATAAGGCAGATTTTTGTAAACTGCTGTGAAACTGTTAAATTGCTTTCTTTAGTTGATATATTTCTTTCAATTGAAGGTATTTGTACTTTGAATACTGCGAGCTTAAAAGGCCTTTAAATAGTTATACCTTCATATTATTTATTATTCACATGCACATTCTCTTTGTACTTATTTTTCTCATTTTTCTACCAATATTTATTTATTACATTTCTCAGAAGCATTTACACTTAAATTTCTCAGAAACAGGCTGTGACTCATGTGCCTACTTTTTTCAGCTCCCGCCTTAGAGCCTATGGACCTGCGTACTAGAAAATAACAGAGTGGTTGAGGTGACCTCTGATGGATCTGGATCTACCAACTTTGATCCAACTCCCCTATTCAATTTGGGACCCCAAGATCACACTGCCCAGGACCATGTCCAGAAATTAAACATATAAATGTATCTTTGAAAAAAATTAGGAGGAGGCAAAAGACTTCTTACATCTCTGCAGGAGGTCCTAAACAAACACTATTCTTGAACAGACTGATTAATGGTAAACTTGTTCTTGTGAGATCTGAAAGCAATTCTCATGAGATCTGAAAGCAGTGATAGCTCATTCATTCAGGAAAGAGATCAAAAAAATGTTTCCATGTTTTTCTCAATTGTTAGTAATCTATATGATTAAGTTTTCTTTGTTTCTATTATGATTTTTCTAATATTATACTGCTTTTCAGTGTTTTATTTGACAAAAAGTAACAATGAGGAATGTGTTCACCATAAACAGTGGAAGTATTCTTTGAGAATTCCAGGGTATCAGAAATATAAAGTATTTTTCTGTTCCAACTTCTTTTCCACAGTTTTTAACTTAGCCTTTTCATTAACTGATCTATTTATGAAAAAACAAACAAACAAAAACAAACAAGCAAACAAAAAAACAGCTTCAGCAGTTGTGGAATTCACTAGAACAGAAAGATTCTACATTGCTACTTCTCAAAAGTTAGGTGACCTGTAAATAACTAGATTGCCCTAATTAATGTCACATACAGTAACTCATGTAGTTTTAGCTACACACACACACATATATATATATATTGTTTTCCATCAACAAGATAACACTATGCTGAAAACAGGTCAGTGCTGCCAAGACCACACTAACAAGAAATGTGTATCCAGAATCAAGACAACATTTACAGGATTAAAAAAAAGTTTAAATTCAAAAGTAGCTTCTTCCCCTTAGTCACACAAGTAATTTTTCACATTAAGTGCTAGATGGACATGCTTTCTGTAGTTTTCACATACATAGATGCCTTTAAACAAGTTTTCTCCTTGTTCAGGTTCTTCTATAAATTTTGCTGGATTCACCAACACTAAAGTTACAGTGTTTCTTCTGGAAGTTTTGATGAATTTATTCAAAAAAAGAATTCATGGCTGTTTTTATGTGCCTCCTTAACAGATATGACTTCAAATGGTGCATCACTAAATACGAAAATCATGTATTTTTTAAAAATCTGTTGTATTCTGAAGGAGAGTGTTTTAGAATTCTTAGAAATCTTTAGCAAAACAAAACAAGTCAAAACAAAATAGATTATAATATTTGAGGCAAGAACAATGGGTAAATAAAATGTTTATTTTAACTATAAAGCTAGTTATACTTTTAAAATGTTACTGTTCCCAGCACAAGAGTATCTTGTAGACCTCCCATTAAAGACTGTTTCTGTACTTGATATTATTCACTGAAGTTTTATGAAGGTCTTTGAAAATGAAAATGGAATCAAGGTCTCCTTTCTAAGTGATCGGTATGTTCCTTTTCTAGTCTGTTTGTCCTTTCTGGTTCACTGAACCATTAATTCCTTTATGCAAAAATGAATTAGGACAGGAGTAATGACACATTGTTATAAGAATTTATAATCTGTTGGTTGGGGCTTCCATACTAAATAGGAAGTTTTCAGTCATCCCCTTTGATAGGAGTGGAGAAGAGGGAGGAATAAAAATCCTTCATGTGTATTCAGCGATTGATTTTTCAAATAAGAAGGAATTGAGGAGATGATAAAGCGAACGGAAAGTACTAGAACTTCTTTTCCTGGTTCTGTACTTTAAGGTAAATGATAACTCCCTGCTACTCTTTGTTTTTTTTTTTTTTTTTTTTTTGGGGGGGGGGGGGGGGGGGGGTGGGGGGGGGGGGAGATCGGTTTGTTTATGTTTTTTTGGTATTAATAATATTGTTTTTTG
>JAPSGF010000033.1:3453264-3521380 GCA_035772895.1 Perdix hodgsoniae
AAGGAAAGGAAAGGAAAGGAAAGGAAAGGAAAGGAAAGGAAAGGAAAGGAAAGGAAAGGAAAGGAAAGGAAAGGAAAGGAAAGGAAAGGAAAGGAAAGGAAAGGAAAGGAAAGGAAAGGAAAGGAAAGGAAAGGAAAGGAAAGGAAAGGAAAGGAAAGGAAAGGAAAGGAAAGGAAAGGAAAGGAGAAAAAGTAAACTATGCTTGCAGTGAAGCACTCCAATAATCAAACATTCCATTAAATATTTCTAAAAGTTACATAATTGCATATCAGTTTCCACGCATATCCCTTCCATTCTAAGAAAAATAAATGCAGTGCCCCAAAGACAGGTGGGATACAGCTTATTTTCACTTCTTTAGTATAAAGGGTTACACCAAGATATTAGGAACACAGAATAGGAGAGAAAATTGGTAAGCACTGAAGTAGTTGAAATAAGGAGCAAGAGAAGCTGCCTGGAGGAAATACTAAGTGATATAATAAAAATTCCTCACAGGACTATAAATTTTCTTAATTAGTCTTACAGGAAGGGATATTTTAAGGATAGAATGAAGAAGTGATTTCTGAAGTTGGTTTACAGGAAGCTCGATCTTATTATATAATGTTATTTTACTGATAATCTCCTGCTGAGAGTCTAAACTTGGAACAGCAGAGAAACATCAGTATTTGGCAATAGACAGTTGGGAGCCAGGAGGAAGTGATCCAAAGTAGCATTTGAGCATGCTTTTATAAGCGGAGAAATGAGAAGAAGCAGTGGGAGGACTAAAGAGCCTGTTCAGCAGGGAAAGGACTAGTGCCTAGAAGAAGCCTGTAAAGTCATTGTTAGCTAAAAACTTTCTTTCTCCTTTCACTTTTTATTTATTTATTCATTTATTTATTTATTTTATTCTAAAAAATGCAGAGTGGCAGAGATTGATCCAATGAATGTTGTGTGTTTGGTGTGTTGGGACTGGGTTACAAGACAAAGTATGTACAGTGGTGCATAAGAAGGATGATGCTTGTGTGTGCCTCTCGTTTTTCCAGGTCACAATATAAAGTGTCTAGGGCATTTTTTGAAAGCTGCCGTGGCTTAGGTAAAGTCATTTATAACATGGAGTTAATATTGAGCAGAGCATGGAACAGTCTGCTCAGACTAAAAGTGAGGTATAGGGGGTGACAAATTCCTATCTTGCCTACACTGCATCTTTGGCAGGGTACACCAGGTTTATTGCCTGAGGGCCTGCATTGTGGATACAGCTGGGTTTGTCAAGGTTAGAATAATAATACATGGCCTCTGAAACATGGGCATAAGTGCTCAGCAGTTGTAAATGCAATTATTTATCCTCTCCTTCATGAATTTTCAGAATAAAGATGTTGGATAAAATGAGAGCCCAAGGGCATCCATGGGGGACAGTGCTGGACATTATTTCCTTATCTAGATGGAATTACTATTTATATAATTAGCCTCTCCTGAGTTAGACAGACAGCTTTTGATCCATTTAATTGTATTTCTCTCTAAACCAATTTGATTTAATTTCCCCATAGGATATGGTGTGACATAGCATCAAATACATTTTGCGAAATCCAGACAGACCTCCTGCATGCCATTCTCATATTTCTGCAGTTGTATCAGCAGCAGAAAAAAATGATCAAGATGGCTTGGGACATTTGGTCTCTATTAATTCATTTATGATTCTATTTAACAACTGATTCCAGACTTCCAATTATTTTATCTAACTAATGTAGTATGCAAGATATTAGAATCTAACAGAACTTTCTCATTTCATAGAATGGCCTGGGTTGAAAAGGACATCAAAAATCACCTAGTTTCAACCCCCCTGCCATAGTCAGGGCTGCCAAACATTTTTCAATGTTACAATTGCAACTTATTAATGCTAATTGCTCAGAAAACGATTCTATACTCTGCAGCTAACTCATTGATTTCTGTGCTTCCAGCCCTGTTTACATTAATCAAATTGTATAACAAACAAGTCTTGATTTAAGCCAACCTTTGCAGCAGAGTTTTTGTGTTTTGCTTTTCATCTATGCTGTGTTTTTTTTCACTTCTGGTCAAGTTTCACATCTGAGGCAGTTTCACACCGATAACTAGGGAAAGTCTACTGTGCTGATCCCTCACTCTCTGAACTGAGAAGAACAGGTGGAGAAAACCCTGATGAAAAAATATTCATGGATTGAGGTAAAATTGGGGAGATCACTCAGCATTTTCCATAATGAGACAAATAGACTCAGCATACAGAGAAAAAAATAATTTATTACATATAGGTAGCAGATGAATCAAAGAAATCTATACATAGAAACCTAATAGTGAAGTTTTGTTATCGTTAAGCAAGGTATTCTTTATTGGCAGCGAAGGAGTAGCACTGACACAGCTCTCTAAGAATGCTCCTCCAGTTGATTGTTTGTGAACAGATTATATTTTCACATGTATTACATATTCATTACATTCCCAAATTCATTAACCAACCCACTTCCAGTGATTACCCAACTAACGTAGCCATATCTGGTGATCACCTAGCATCCTGCCAGCACCATGATGGTCCACTGTTGGTCCTTGGGGTGACTGTTTACTTCCTCCCAACACTCCTTTTGTCCCAAAAATTGCTATGGTATCCAAGGACAATCAGAGAAATCTCTGCACACACAGATTAGGAAGACAAAGAGGAACGTCTTGATACTCTGTCACATTTTAGGCAACTTCTGCCTGGTATGTGACGATCCTGGCTTTAATTATATCTTCAATTAACAGACTAGAGCAGAAACAACCAAAAGTAAACTAGCAATACATTTTCCTCATCCACCTTCTATTAACTCCTCCCACTGAGTGGTGCAGTGAAATGGGGAATAGGAGTTGTGGTCAGTAAATAATTCTTTGTTATATGCTTCCCCTTCGTGGTCATGAATGCAGTCCTCCCATAGGATGCTTCCCTTCACAAAATATTTCAACATGGGCTTTCAAAATTCCAAGCACCGCCCCAACACGGCTCGGTAACGCGGAGCCCTTCAGGCACTGCCCGACGTGGTCCCCCTGGGCGGCAGCTCCCGCCGTCCTCCCGACCCACCGCATCCCCTCCCCACGGTCTGTAGCTCCGGCCGGGCTGCTCTCGTGGGGGCATGCACGGTCCACGCCTCCTCCAGACCTCATCCACCGCCGTACCGCGGGCCCCTTCATGGTCGCATGGGGAGCTCAGTTGTGGTGCCTGCACAGGGACTGCACGGGGCTGCTGTCGTGCGCCCTCAGCGCCTCCTGCTGCGCTCACCTCGGTGCCTGCGGTACCTCTCCTCCCACGTCTCGCACCCCTTTCCCTGCTGCGGCTGCATGGCAGTTTCCCTTCCCTAACTTCGCTCTCCCAGAATACCCGGCTTCATTTATAGCTCTACTCCAGCAGTGGTGGTCCCTCTTGGAACAGTGGAAGCAGCTCTGTTCAGGAGTGGGGCAGCGCAGAAGGGGTTCATAGAAGCCCCGATGCAGCCCCTTTCTGTCAAAACCTTGTAAGCCCAACACAGTAGCTAATAACTTAGCCTTGGATTTTTAGGTATTCTAGTGACCTCCTTGAAGTCTGGTCTTCCCACTTATGATTTTCCTTAACTTGAAGATGTAACAGCCAATAATTTTGCTCTTTTAAGTCTTTGAATATGGTTCTTTTCTATGTTTAGCCAATTCTGCCACATGGTCCAGTTGCAATCTTTTTTTTTGTTTGTTTGTTTTGTTTTTTTTTCAGGGAACAGCCATTGATCTAATCTATCTGTACTTCTGTAGGTCTTTGATATCCATCTCTCCAAATTGGAAAGATATGGATTTGGTGGGTGGGTGGACTGTTCAGTGGAAAAGGAACAGGTTGCAAGATCATACCCAGCAAATAGTGGACAGTAGCTTAGCGTCCAGATGGAGATCAGTAATAAGTGTTGTTCCTCAGGGATAAATAGTGGGACCAAGTATCTTTAACATCTTCATCAATGGCATCAACAGTATTCAAGAGCACCCTCAAGTTTGCAGATGACACTAAGTTTCGTAGTATGGTCAACTCAACTGAGGGACAGGATGCTATCCATAGAGACTTCAACAGGATCAAGCAGTAGTCTGAGGAAAACCTCACAAGTTTTAACAAATCCAAGTATAGGGTCTTGAACCTGGGCTGTGGCAAACTCTGCTATCAATACAATCCGGGGGATGTAATGATGGAGCACAGCCCTGCCAAAAAGGACAGCAGCTGTGTGCCCTCTCAGCCCAGAAAGCCAACTATATCCTTGGCTGCATCAAAAGAAGCATGGCCAACAGGTCAAGGGAAGGGATCCTGCCCTTCTACTCTGCATTGGTGAGACCTCACCTAGAGTTCTCAATTCAGATATGAAGTCCTCAGTACAGGAGAAACATGGACTTGTTGGAACACATCCAGAGGAGTTCCACAAAGATAATCCAAGGGATGGAACATATCCCCTGTGAGGTCCAGCTGAGGAAGCCAGGGCTGTTCAGCCTGGAGAAGAGAAGCCTCCAGGGAGACTGGATAGAGGCCTTTCAGTATCTAAAGAGGAGCTATAAGAAAGAAGGGGACGGGCTCTTTACTAGGTTCTGTTGTGCTAGGATAAGGGGAAATGGTTTCAAACTAAAAGAGGAGAGATTTAGATTGTAGAAGTTTTTTTTTTTTTTTTTACTGTAAGGGTAGTGAAGCACTGGAACAGGTTGTCCAGAGAGGTGGTGGATGCCCCATCCCTGGAGTCACTCAAGGTGGACAGGGCTCTCAGCAACGTTATCTGGCTATAGGTGTCCCAGATCTTTGCAGGGAAGTTGGACTATATGACCTTTAGATGTCCCTTCCAACTCAAGCAATTCTATGAGTCTGTGATTGTTTCATCTGTCTTTAAATGAATTAATTATCTATCAGAAACCATAGGAAATAAAAAATAGGTCCTGTGTTAAATCAGACATGATTAATCTTCGGCCTACACTGTCTGACAGAGGCTAATATCTAAAACTTCAAAGAAAAATGGAAAATGATAAACAAAACTCTGCTTTCAGGAAAGAGAATTTGAAGGAGAATTGGAAGGATTAAAAAACCTAGTAAAATCTGTAGAAAATAGTAGTAACTCTTTATATTCCAAATATTTCTCTCTCAATGAAAAGGATGGAATTATCTTATAGATAAGAATAGCTCTTCCTTCTAATAACTGGTTATGTCAGGCAAACACAGCCTTGGAGTTTTAAACATTTGAATTTCTGAAGAGTCAAAGGTTTAAAAGACAAATAAGTTATCTCCTGAAACAATTATGCATATAGATGTATTTGTTGTGTGATATAAATTTCTTCTGAAGGCTTAAAACTTTTAAAATAGTTATTAAATATATTCATACATGTATTTCATGTAAGGTTGCCATTAGTTTGTCCAGTTTTGAAATTGTTAAAAAATGTTCTCTGTCTTTTGTATTTGAATTGTTTTTTATAGTGCAGAAGGAGACTAGTTTCTAATATCTGTTTCTTAGAAGATGATAAAAATAAACAGCACTGTAATTTTTTTTTTTTTTTAGTGAAATCTTGGAGAATCATAGACAAGTATACACATGAGAATGAAATTTCTTGCAGAAGGTACCATCAATTGTTTGTTTACGATCTATTACAATGATAAAAAAAAAAAAGATTTTATATTGCTTTTCTTTATCACTTAATATGGAGATAAAATTCTTTTCTCATTAATCTAACTATTTTAGGATTTGGAATTGCTTATTTATGAAGTAAATGAAATTATGGCTTTTCAATTTTCTTAGCTACAGGGTATGAAAAGAAATTTTAGTACTACTAATGGAGTATTTTTCACCTTCTTATCTATAACTTAGAAACAAAATCATTTCATTTTATGAAATACGCTTTATAGCAACCTTAAAAACTATAATAACCATTGTGTTGGGAGCAGTATGTGCCTGCCTGTACACAAAATACAGTGCCTTGCATTGCAGGCTTGAAGAAATAGCAAGTAAAACATTAGTTTTGATCATTATTTTATAAATTTCCTTTCCTGTAGCATAAACATATACATCCAATATTGGTCAAGGTTCAGTGCTATGATTTTCTTTCCATCAATGCACATAATTGCTTAAGATTGGTCTTGTTAATTATTGAAAGCTTGTCTTTTGATCAATGGGGAAAAAAGAAAAAAAACTCTTAGTGAATGAGAATACCCAAATTTCTTCAGGGATAAACAAAATATTCCACTTGATACAAACTTTACTTTCAAAATCTTGTATCAGAATTAACTTTGAATTTAAGAAGGCCAACAACAAATTGTTTTTCTGTAGTTAGTTGGTTAGTGGAAGGCTGAATGTCAACTGAAATTTGAAAAGCAAATTGTTTTCCTCTCAATCTGTAATCAGCAAGTCTTTATATTTAAGAATGGCTATATAAAAACAGTAGTCTTCAGGGATTTCTTTAATGTCTGCAATGGAGAAAGGTCTTTTCTTAGTGAGATAGTTAAATGTTTAGGTGACTTAATTAAGACCACTCTAACCCATTTCTCTAGTAATTTAGTGGTTGTGCATGTGTACATAAAGTGATTGCTTAGTAATTTCACTTTTGAAAATTAGGTCCTAATGACTTCAATATGCTGTCAGAATTTACATTTTCCCTATTTTTAATATTAAATGTACTCATTTTTGTGTTTACTTTCAAGTAACATTTGATAAATGGCTTCTTAAAAGCATATGAAAAATGTACTATAAATCATACAAATCTAATATAAGTTAATTTTTGAAAATTTCAGGGTAGCTCATGAGTGTAATGACTTCTGTTCAAAAAAGAAGGATGAATTCACAACATTTCTTTATTCTGCAAGCATGTCTTTAATTTAGTTGTGCAAGATACAGGAAGATGACCTTTTCTTCTATGCAAACAGAAAATATTTTTTCAGGAGCACATTTAATTGAATTTCAGCTGTACTATTCCCATTCCAATAGAAAAACAAAGCCTTAAGAGACAATAAAATCAAGGGTACGTTGAATAACAAAGCTTTTCTTTTTGCTAATACTTTTGTGAACAACAGAGGACAAAGTAAAACCTAAGCCAACTGAGTAGACAAAAAAAATTATGTAAAAGTGTAGATATAAGAAATGTGAGAGTTGGAAAAGAAATGCCAAACTATTTTCATGCTCTTAATTTAAGGAATGGAAATGTAATTTTAGGGATGCTTGTTAAAAAAGTGATGAAGATAAGAAATACATGAAAATTATGTGAGGTATTAGATCTAAATATAAAGTTATTGAGACTCAACATGAAGGAAAAATACTAATAGTATGTAAAATTAGCTTCATAAATATAATTTTGGCCATAAATTGAGTAACATTTGATACACATATAGACAGTAGTCAGTACTTGCTGCCAATCATAATTATGTAAAACTATCTTTTTAAGGGTTTAATTTTTGGTGCTTTTTTTTTTTTCTTATGTGTTTCTGTACATTTTTGTTTGTTGTAGGTATTTTTGCTGCTTTTGCATTTTTCTCTGCTACATCTTCCCATTACTTTAGGCTGTTATCTAAACTGAATTTTGTCCATAAATAGCAAAACAAAACTATCACCTTACAGAGCTGTTGCTACCAAGATAGAATCTAGTGTCAACTGAATCAAAACAAAATTGAGAAACAAATTATTCTCAACATTGTATAGAAATTGTTGGATAGAGATTCTGCTGAATTAAAAAATTATCTGGTTGAGGCGAAGGAAAAAAAACATATGCGTGAGGGAGCTTGCATAAACTGGTTTTGTAATCCTCTTAAATAGTACAATATAGCTCTCTGTGAGGGTAAAGTATAAGCTCTATTGTAAGGACACTTACAATTGAGATTTGACTTTGGGACTATCAATGTGATTTTATGTTAATGGAATTGGAAGCCTAAGTTAATAGCTAGGAATTGCAATTATTTTTCTGAAACAATATGAGCTGGTTAAACATAGTGACAGAGAGATAATGTTTAAGTCCTAAGACTAGAATACAATAATTCTTGTGTACCTAAAGCATTACTCAGTGAAGAATAACAATGATAAATATTTACCATTTACTTAATATAATAAGGACATAAACAAATAACTATTTTAAATGACCTATGTATAACTTGTTACTTAGGAAAATGAACAGGGGAAACTAATGAGCAAAATATTAGAAGAGTAAATACATACAGAGCTCTTTTTCAAAAGAACACTCATAAATGTAATCTCCCATTTGCTTAGGTGTCTGACACTTGTTTAATCCCCCACAGTGTTGCAATGTTGCTAAATTTGATCATGAGTCTGTGAAATTATTTGGAGCTCTAGTTGACAAACAAGTCTTATTGTTGTAAATGACTTTGTGACTTTCTTAGATAGCTTTGAAAATAGTTGCAAAACACAGTATTTGGATATATTATTGCTTCTCACATTCACTTTTAAGAGGAAATTTTTGCAGCTGTGACTGATTTCAGCGGAGTATTTGACTTTTCAGTTGTGTCCTGGGATAATACAGCATAGTAAACAGGGGAAGACTATGAACACATTGCAGTTCTGCCGACATCTTCCTATATTCTAACCTTAGTTTTGTTTTGCAAGTGAAATATATTTATGTTTTTTTCTGTGCACATCTGTTTTAAAACAAGAAATGTGCCATTTACATTTGTTTCTTTTCCCGTTATGTCAAAACTCCTTCTTGGACAGTTTTTTCCCCTAAAACTTGATTTGAAAAGAATGAAAACAGAGCATATTTTCAGGATTAGATTTCTCTGAGGACAAAATCATTTTTGACAATATGTGTTTCTTAATCAATGTTAGTCTTCTAGATGAACTTATAAACAACTGTTTAACTGTTTTTGTTTTTTTTTCCAAGCCTAAATTCCATAATCGTGAACATCCAAGAGAGTAAATCTGAAGGGTTGCATAACTTATGGTAGCTGAAGAATTTTTTTCTTTTTTTTTCAGTGACCATGCTTCAACAAAATTTCATAAAGTTACCCAAGTTAAAAGAGGGAGTGCTTGAATCTTTTTTTTCATGAAAAATCTATTCATAAGAGATTTTCAGATCGTTGGAAAAACAGTTTTGGAGATCATGGATGCAAAATTTTTTGCTGTTTTAAGCTTCCAGCTAAATATATGCCTAATTTGTTGTGGTTTTGCACTCAACTTATTCTAGCATTTTTAAACAAAGGAATCCTAGAAGTTCTTTCGTAAGTTTAGCTGCTTTGAATAACTCAAATAATCACTTTTGCATCATACCTTCTACAAAATCAATAACATTTATTGATTCCCTGAGAATCATTCATCAAAACAGTTACATTTTTATACGGTACATGAAAAATATGTATAGAATTGCTCCCATTAAATTATGATGAACTACTCTATAAAAGTAAAATAAATCAAAAGTTTCCATTTTATTTAATTATGACATTAATATATCTGACCTTACTAGAATCCGTCACCATTAGAGATATTTTTGGGAACATAATAGTCTATATTCTAGTATTTTAGATAATTTAGGGAAAGATTTTTCATTTTCTTTAATAGCTCTGTAAAAACATTTAACATCTTTATTGTGTAGGGTTAGTATTTATAGCAAGTTGCCTTATTAAAGAATATAACTGTTCTATTTGCTTGATATGGGTGGATTTTTCCTTACATCAGTTATTAACTCAGAAAACTAATTCTTAGTTTTGAAAATCTGTATAGAGCAACCAATAGGACAATTGTTATCTGAATGCTAAGGGTCTGCATTTGATCGCTCAAGGTTGCTTAGTCTGGATCTGGGCTTTTTCAGCCAGAAGGCTTGGTGGGACCTAGTTTGCTGCCTTTCAATATCTAATAAACAGATAGAGGAGATGGAATCTGAGTGTTCTCAGAGGTGAATTGTGAAAGGGTATAATGCAGTGATCACATGGCTACAAGGAAAACACAAAGTTAACAAAAACTATAACGGGGGTCATTAAGCACTGGAACAGACTGTTTGGAGATGCAGGGAAATATCTGTACTCAGAGGTATTCAAAACGTAAATGGACATAGCCTGAGCAAAATAAACTAATTGTAGGTTGATAATACTTTAAACAGGAAAATGGGTGGTATGAGTTCCACTAATCCCTTCCAAATGCAATTATTGAGTCTATATAAAAAAAATAAGTAATGATATATGCAGACTCTGCTGGAGGTTTGTTTATTTATTTGTTTGCTTTTACAAACAATGTACTATTGAGAAATATATTGCTGTATGTAGTGCTCAAACTGGTCTTTTTTTCTTGTCATGGTCATCCAGAATTTCATATATAATCGAATTCACATTGTATTCACTCAGAAATGCCTGTCTTAGTTACCTCTTTATTAGAACTCAATTATTTTCACAGTGATATAGTAAGCACTAAAAAATTCTGATGTGGATTTTGATTAGATCTGCATTTAGATGACAAAATTTACTTTTTCCATTCTTGTTGAAAATGTCATTTGATGCTGAATCTCTGCTTCTTACGTAGGTGCTTGTTCCACCATATCCTACATGCACGCAATTTCAAATGCAAATATTTTTACATGTGAGCCTAATGATTATGTTCTGCAATTATAAGGTGCAACAAGTTTCCAATGACAGCAGAAGGTGTGAGTTCATTCTTAAGTATTTGCTTTTATATATGTTTTGTAATTTGTTGTATAACTTTTGGTTGTACCCTTGTACAGAGTCATATTTTAACTATTCTTGATGGCAAATTGAAAGATTTCTCTGATCACATTTTATATATGATTCCTGATTTCATTAACATAAGTTCTCCAGGAATATAGAACCAAAGCACTGTTTACTGGCAGGAATGATGAAGAAACAAAGAAAACAACTCTCAGTTTCACTATATACATATGGCTTCTAAACACTTATTCTCAAAGTTAATTTGTCTTGTAGTAGTAATAAAGTTGTCTCCCTCATTTGCCTTGCCTTCTGAGTCAGGCTTCTGGAGAAAGGATAGTGTAAGCTTGTTTCACAATTAGTGCTGTGAAAAGGCATGTATGCAGTAAGGTAATTTTTAAAATCAAAAGATGAATATTTCCAATATTTTGATCTTCTGTTGTCATGGTTTAATACTTTTTGTAATTTTGCTATCAGTATTCCACATCATAACATCATGTAAAGTATGGATAATTCACAGAGGTTCAGCTCGCAGAAGAAGACTACGTTTCCCAGAGGACATCACGGGCGTGAGATAAGTCACAGGACAAGGACAGTATATAATCTCACTCCCGTGACTGTAATCTCACACTCTCTCGGATCCTCAGAGCGTGGGGTGCCTTCCAGCCGTTTTGCCTAGAGCTTACAGTAGGCCTTTCGGGTTTTGGGACTCACTCTCTCTCTCTCTCTCTCTTTTGCTTAATTAAAATTATATTGTATTATATTGTATTATCCTGTATTCTGATTTAGTATTTAGTAAATAAGTGTGCCTCCTTAGATCGCTTCCGCTGTTTTCTTTTCCCATTCCCTTTTCCCCTTCCCTTTTTGGGCCAGCGGCCCTTTTGGGCCAGCTGCCCCCCTGTCACGGGCACAGGTAGATCTTGTTTAACCCGCGACATCTGTCTACAGAAACAAGATAGCCTCCACTTTCAATTTTAAAGTTTTTATACCACAGCTGATATGGTACTTTGGATTTAAGTCACTTAAATATTTGAAAGTGATGGTTTAATTATGTGAACTAAATTGGATAAAACAGATTCTGGAAGTGTGATGTTAAGGGAGATAAAGCAAGGATTCAGCAGCAGTGAACTGTTGGTTTGGTTCACTTGATAAGCTAATCTTATGGCACTAGTTCATCTAAACTCCAAGCTATTGTCACCATTACCTGAGAAAACTCTTTTTCCAATGCATATATTGTGCCAATCCTTTCAGTTTTCAGTTGTATTTTGATTACTGAATTTAAATATAATAACTGATTAAAACCAAAAGATGCAAGGAATCCCTATTTTAGTACAATATTCTAGCTTTAAGAAGCCACCACTATTTTCTGCTTTCAAGTATGAGAAGAACAAATGCTCTTGCTTTAAGATACAAAATGAAGAAACAAAATGAAGGGTTAAAAGAACTGATAAATATTATACTTTTTTATATTCTCTCATAAAGATGTTCTAATGTCTTACAGTTGAGTTGTAAATTCAACCATCTTGAGACCATTTTTGGATGGTATTTTTAGAAAGAAGTTACAAGTTTACATATACTTTTTGGAAAAGATAGTTGCACATTATAGCCAAAGAAAATATCAAACCCCGTTATTTTACAACCCATGTTTCAGTAATAGAAGATCATCATGTCAGAGTCTTGCAGGGAAGCTCACAATAACACAAGATCAAAAAACCTATTATAAGCGAGCTCATAGTCTCATTCTTTTATATACTTCCCAATCATAGTGGAATAAAAGACTACTATATTAATTTATTAAATTTTTAAAATAGTATTAAATGAGAATAGGTAACAGTTTTGAGCTTAAATATTTTATGTTCACTCACTTTTCAGGACTACTAGGGAGAACTGCATGGCATGTATGGCAACATACAAAATAAAAAAGGAAAAGAGGTGTTGTAAAGAAGTTATTTCCAGGTCTCGATTGTGACTGGTCAGAGTTGTTTAACTGTGGGCCCTTTGTAATCTTTTAAAAGAACTTGGATAACACTCAGTGCCACTTGTTCGTGACTCCTCCATGATCGGTTTTGGTATGAATATTCTTTCCACATATTTTCAGAGTTCCCAGGTTGGTAATCTCAAGTGTTTATCATTATCAGACCATTGGTATACATGGTCCAGTCATTCAGAGCTGGCACAATGGATCTCAACAGAGTAGAAAAACTCAGTTTTATGTTCAGTGATTTCTGGGAAGTTGAGAGCAATGTCCAGGGACATACCCTCTGTTTAGGAAAGTCAGAAGTTCAAGATAAGTGTAGCTTCAGCTCTGATCAAGACAGATAGAATTCCAAGGCTCCATGGGGTACAAGTGAACCATAAGTAGACTATGAGTCATTCGTTCTCCCTGCAAACTGAAAAGATTAGAGGTATTGCAGAAGCATTGCTATGTTTGTAGCCACAGGTGCCTGTGGTTTTATTTCATGACTTGACAGAGAAGGAAGGTAGGAGAAGAGAACAGTAACAATGGCTGACCATGGGGGTGACAGCCTACTTTCGATAGGCCCTGGCAGTAAAGATCAGTAATTGAGGGCATCACTTTAAGAGTCCAGGCAAGACTGAGATGAGATATTCTGTGTACAATTAATGAATATACAGATGTTATGGTAAAGCAGAGAGCTTAGCTACATAGTTGTTACACAAAAGCAGGAAACAGAAATAATAGATACATTCACCCATATCCTAGGCTTGCATGGAAAACCTTGGTGGAGCAGACCTCCCAAAGAGACACTTCCCCAGTGGCAGTCAGCTCTTAAATGGGTTTAGGAGAGGTGGAGCAGGCTCCACCACTTCTGGCAGCAGAGGTAAACTGCCTTTACCTGTGCTCCCGTGTCTGACTCATTGCTCTCCTCAGGTGATTAATCAGAGGTTCAGGCCGTGATTCAGAAGTTCCTTTACATTCTGGTAGCATCATGGTGGTTGTTCTTTTGTTTGTTTGTGGGTTTTTTGTTTTTTTTTTTGTGTGTATTTTTGTTTTTTTTCCCCCTCTGGAGAGAGATGTAGGTGTTTGATTTCTATTTTAATCTCCTTATAATTTTAATCACCTCAGTAGCCGTACGCTATCTATTTATTTGCCACTTTGTTGTCTTAGCTTACTTGTCCTAGCACCATGATGTCCTATTTCCTCCTAAGCTGCTCCTTACACAATATATTGCTGATGTCAGAAGCTGCTCTGTATAGCACAAGGTCTTGGAAATGGCTGAATTTCTGGTAAAATCACTAAGGGGAACACTGTGGAGCAGTGACAGATATGTTATCTGACAAGTGATAGTTTGCTCTTGTGCAAGGCAAACACTTCTATGCTTATTTGCTTTTATGTACATTTACACTGCTGTAGAACTGAGAACAGGATTGTTTCAAGCTGTAATCTGTAGTTATAAGTGAGCTGTACTGTAAGTTACAACTTGCTTATCTCTGCACAGAATTTTTTTCTGAGAAGGCTTCCAGCATTTTCATGATCATCTGAAACAAGCGCTTTTATTCCTTTCTCATCCTATGTGTAGTTATTCCCATGAGCTGAGCAGCTCTCTCTTGGATAAACTGAGCAAATCAGTTTTTGCTTTTTTTTCTTTTTCCTTGTTGAAATCCATAATAGAAAGCAGAGCACGTGCAGATCTTCCTTTTACTTTGTTGTTAAACAAAGCAAATTTCTTGGCAAGACCACTTCAGGCTTTGGCTTTGAGTAGTGTCTTGCTCCAGTTTACAGGAGGGAGAGGAGGTTCTTTTTAATATCTGTATACCCAGAGTGAGATTAAGAAACAACGGTTCAAATGTTGGTCCGACCAGTTTATTACAGATCTTAATCAGGGAGATGGGAAAGGGGAGGATGGACACTATTACGAATTATGGTAATGGGGAAGGGAAGGAGGGCGATAGAAAAGATAGGAAAGAAGAACAAGGAGTCTTTATAGGAAGCAAGAGGGAGGTAGTCACCACCATGGATTCAGCAAGGTTCATAGTTCAGTCATTGATCTTCAGTAGTGGTGGGTCATCAGGTGTAGTTGTTCCGTTAAGGAACAGCAAGACCACAGCAATGATGGCAACTTTTCAATGGTAGTACCAACTTATTTGTAAGTCCAAACTGGTTGAGTCAGCTCTCTTTGGAGTGACAGCTTCTGGATTTGGGATCTCAGCAGGAACTCCTTTTGTTCCCATCTTCCAGGCCTTGCTAGCAGATAAGAGGGAGCAGGGAGGCACCCAGTTGTGTCTTGCCATCACAGGATACAGTGGTATCATCCCCCAATCTCCCATAGCAAGATGGACTTATTTGGTCACAGTCTATATCTTCCACCAGTAAACAGCTAAAATTGTCTGCAGTGATGTTGATTGCCACATGACAACATCCATCGCTCATCTCCTAGACAAGTCAGTTGTATCACAAGAAATACCTTTGGAAGCAGGCTTTGAGTCAAAAACAAACAAACAAACAAACAAAAAAAACGAAGAAAGATTCTCACAAGTGGTCAGCTAAAATAGTATTGAGGCTATGAACCCAAATATATGAATAACACAACTCACGTTAATTATGTGCTTATTTTAAAATTTACAATTCCTTTCAAGTGAGTAGTTTCATTAGATATGTACATTTCTGTGAGAAATAAATTGTAATATATATTTATATGAGAATTTTGTGTCCAAAAGCAAATTTAAAATAAATGAAAATATATTTCATGACAAGCAAAGAGCATAAGAATATCTGCTTTTATACTGACCTATAGTAGTTGGAATTATCTTTGTCTTAGTTATTTCAAAACTGAATACTGGCAAACTTGGCGGAAAGAAAAGGATTGTGGGATACATAACACAAAGAATCCCTTCTGTAAAAAGAACTGCTAGGGATCTACTTTCAGCAGAGCACAACAGGAGTCTTCTTCATATTAACATTTGAAGCACTAATGGAATCTAGATGTTTAAATACATAAAATAAATACAGTCAGTTGTAGAATAGATGAAACTTTGAAAAACTGTACTTAAATATATTTCTTCTTTTATAGTATTTGTAGTGTCAGTGTCCAAAATTATTCACAGGTATACATTGAACTTGACAGGAAAACCTGAAAGTTGAGAAAGTTGAGTTCTTTGAGAACTTCATCTGTAAGAATAGCAGCCAGCAAACTTTTCTGGGCACTGCCTGTTTCTTAAATGCATAAAATAATATTCTTATGAGCAGATCATAAATTTATATGGCCAAAGACTCTTTTCTTCAATGTGCTTAACTATGTGAGGTACAAACAGGAGACTTGCAAGTAAAAATAACTGGGATTGGATGGATTTTCTTCTACTTTTTCCTTGGAAGATTTTATCATAGTTCTTCAACCATTAAGATTGTGTAAAGTGTTTGATGGTGTCCACCACCTCCACCTCCATTAAGAGTTTTGAGGCCTGGAGAAGCAGTAACTAATTGCGTAATACAGCTATCTAAAACTGTATTTATTTATATAAGAATGGCTGTAAAACAGTAAATGTAGAATTGGCTATTTACTTTAATGCCATGTCCTAGATATTTGAAGGACACTGCTCAGAATGAACTGTTATTTCTGTCTTATGATACCATTTTTTCCAATTATACTTCAGGTTTTTTGGAAGATATTCTGAAGAGAATATTAGTTTCAAGCAATGAGGATGATGGATCTCACAGGTAATGTGTCATTATTCTAATTAATTTAACTAAATCACAGTAATTTACAATGAATTTGTTATAAATATTTTAAAGATAGCACTCCTACAATTATACAGAGGAGAGTCTTACCAGATTTTTAATCTTTTCTAAGAAAACAAAGTATCGTTGATGATTAGAGAAAAATTTGCACATAATGGGCAATAATTTTTATGCACTTCTGTAGGAATAACATTGTAGTGCTACATTTTAGTATCTTCTGTTTTTTTTCTATGCTTCTGCCCTGGATTTTATGGATATGACATAATTAGAAGATTACACTTAATTTCATGTTCTATTTTTAAATGAAATGCTAAGCAGTTTATTTTAATAAAGGAAATGTTTGAAGGAATATTTTTAGAATGGATTAGCTACTTTGAATATCATGTTTTAAATACTTCAAAATCTTTAATTTATTAAATATAAATCACTAAGGTTGACTTTTCAAAGAAAAAGCATGTGTTTCTCTCGTCCTCTTATCCCTGCAACTTTTATTTTTTTTCCATTATAGTTGGAAAATATTAAGCATATAAGTATGTTTAATTTTAAAAATCATGATTATTTTTTTAAAAATTAATTTAATGAATATGCCCTTATGGCCATTTACAGAGGTAGATGTCCACTTTCACTGTATTAAGATGTCCTCTCCCCCACGAGGTTGTTCTAAATGTCCTGATGTCAAAATGCCTGCAACACAGTGGTCACTTGAAAATATTAAGACAAAAGGCCCGATAAACATTAAACTAAGTTGAAGTTAAACTCTCCATCTCAAGATGTGCAGGTTTACAAATGCTAATTTTAGGCTAAAATTTATTGGAAGTCTTATAATGTATAAATTTCACTAATTCAGTGAAAATGAACTTAGTGTTTAGGTCACTTGAAAATCCTGAAAACCTGAAAATCAACGGGTAGGGATATGAACAGAATAAAACTGCCATTATGCTGCTGTGTTTTTTTCATACCAATAGACACTAAGCTGCACCATTCCATTCTCTCACTCCCCATTCTCAAAAGAACAGAGGGAGAAAATATGATTGAAAAAAAAGCTCATAGGTTGAGATACAGATATGAAAATTACTATCATGTGCAAAACAGATTAAGCATAAGGAATTATTATTATTATTATTTTACCTATGGATCATATACTACAGCTAAGATTAAAAAAAAAAAAAAGGAAACAAAAATAACCAACACCTGAGAACATCTTCCCCATCCCCTACTTCGTCCCCTTAAGTTGCAAAGAATGGGAATGAGTGCTGTAGTCAGCCCATAATGTTTTGTCTCTGCCACTCCTCAGAGGTCGCTCTGCCCCTGCTCCAAGTGGATTTGTGCCATGTGATGCTGTCCTCCCTAAACTGATCCTGCATGGGCTTCCTGCAGATCAGAGCTCTCCAAGCACTGCTCCAGCATGGCTCTATACCATGGGGCCAATCCTTCGGGACCACGCTGCTCAAATAGCCACAGGCATCAGCTAACTGAGACCAGGGGGACAGAGTACTCCACCATGGTCCTCTCCTGGACTGCAGGGAGCTTTTGCTCTGTGTCTGGAGCACCTCCTGCCCTCTTTTTGTCCTGACCTTGGTGGTTGCAGGGCTATTTCACATTTCTCACTCTTGAGCTGCTGTTGTGCAGCAAGTGTTTTTTTCTTCTCTTTATTAAACCTGCTTTCCCAAAATTGCAAACAGTGTTCCTTATGGTTCAGCTCTGGCCAACAGTAGGTTCCTGCTGAAGCAGCTAGATCTAAGTCTGCTCTCAAAGGTCAACTCTGCAGCCTTGCCATGTAAGCCCAATGCAATTGTTCATCTTGTTCAGCATCAGAATGAGGATATTAGAAATGAATTAGCTTCTCAATTTTATATGTCTTAGTTATCTTTTCTGTCTTTCTGAACCTTTAGGTTTTCAATCAACAAACTTGGAAATCTTAATAAAATTCTTATCACATACTGTCATTTGTCAAGTTTGTAATAACAAAATCCTGAACCAAATTATCCTCAAGTGATTTAATATTTCCCTTTGAATATTAAACATATTTTCCATAAGGGAGTTTGTAATCATCATTGTCTTCTGAGATTTCTAGTAGGCTACTGTCATTTGGATAAATCTTATAAATCTTATATTCTATCCTACAAGTTGTTACATGATTTAGTATAATTTCTTTTAAAATGATCTAAAAAACTTGATTTTGTAATTCCATTAACACTGAGCTATATTTTCCATCCTTTGTTTCAAAGGTGAACATTTTCTTTTTTCTGTACTGAAGTATATATCAAAGAAGAGGATAAGAACTAATAATCATCCATGAATTTTAGACCTTTTTTAGTTTGCATTTTTTTCACCTTTATAAACTGTAATTATATTTGTGTTCTCCTTTTGGTAACTGAGAAGACAGTACTCCGTTTTGGTCACAACAACTCCAGGCGGCCCTACAGACTTGGGGAGGAGTGGCTGGAAGGATGCCTGATGGAAAGTGACCTTGGTGTACTGATGGAGAGTTGGCTGAATACGAGCCAGCAGCGTGCCCAGGTGTCCAAGAAGACCAATGGCATCCTGGCTTGTGTCAGGAATGGTGTGGTAAGCAGGACTAGGGAAATAATCCTGCCCCAGTATTTGGTATTGGTGAGCCCATGCCTTGAGTATGTTCAGTGTGGGGCACTTCACTACAAGAAGGACATGGAGGTGCTGGAGCAGGTCCAAAGAAGGGCAACAAGGCTTGTGAAGGGCTTGGAGAATATGCCCTATGAGGAGTGACTGAAGGAACTGGGGATGTTTAGTCTGGAGAAAAGGAAGCTGAGGGGGGACCTTATTGCTCTCTTCCAATAACTGAAAGATGCTTACAGCAAGAGTTGGTCTCTTCTCTCTGGTGACAGGTGACAGGATGAGGGGAAATGGCCTCAAGTTGCACCAGGGTAAGTTTAGGTTGGATATTAGGAAATTTATTTACAGAAAGGGTTGTTAAGTACTGGAATAGGCTCCCAAGGGAGGTGGTTGAGTCACCATCCCTGAGTGTGTTTGAAAACCTTTTCGATGTGGTGCTCAGTGACATGATTTAGCAGTGGGTTGTTAGTTAGGGTAGTATGGTTAGGTTGCAGTTGGACTTATAATGATCTTCTATAATGGTCTTTTCCAACCTGAGTGATTCTATGATTCTATGATTAGATGTGGAAAGCTGATGTTTTATAGCTTGTAGTCAGTTACTGTGCTTCATTGTTTAATTGTCCTTGACAGACCTTTTCACAGCTCATCCCTCTATCCCTCTGGATTTTCTTCAATTTGAAACTGCAAGAGAGGAACAAAAAGAAAAAGGAAAAAAAAAAAAAAAGCACCTTAGAAAACAATATGTAAATAACTTCTACTCCTTTTCTTGTACAGTACTTTCTTGTTCCTGGTTAGGTTATTGTGCCTGAAAAAGCAACCACTCTGGCAAATAAGAGCAATGGCTACTTATAGAGAAGTGAATAAAAGACTGAGAGGAAAGAGAAGAAGGGAGAAAGATTGATTTTGAGGTAGAAACATTTCACCACTCTTGGATCCAGTGTTGTCTTTAGTCTGGGTCTTGATCCATGGGTGGTGAGTCAGTGAAGGTAAATGTGCATGTTCACCATTACAGTCATTAAAGCTCCATTCTTTTATTCTCAGACAGTTGTTAAGGCTAGTTGGTCGATTCAACAAGTTTCTTGAAAGGCTGAGAGGGTATCCTAAGAACTTATGTCATCATCTAAGTGTTCAGAGTTGATTTGGAAAATGCAGGAAGCTATGGAGTTAAAGAAGGAGAATCCTGTGAAAGTAAGATTCTCTCAGGAAGGTTGTCAACAAGACTGATGGAGAACTGAATTACCTACTCATACTTCAAAAACAACAGATCAACTTAAGTTCAGATCTGAAAACAAAGAAAGTTGACAGTGGGATGTTTAAGCTCATTGTCATAATCAAGTGTAGCAATCCAGAAGAAAGAAAACAATTTTTCTTATTTCTTTTATTAAATAGAACTTATTTAAGAGTGATGATATAATGTATACCTTTAAGTTGGGAAGAAAGAATAGTACGTAAAGGCAAAGGGTCTATAAGGTTGGTCACAAAGACCAACCAAAGTCCAGTCAAATAGTTAAAGTCATCACAATGTTATCAAACTACTATAAATGATGTGAACATTAGAAAAACATGTGCTGTGTGGGTGAACTTCACAATTTAAGCTGTATGGTTATGAGTGTAAGTGTGACATACATGGAAAACAAGGAATTTGTTTTAGATTTAGATTATGACCATGGTGTGAGATAACCGTTAGTAACTCATTAATGCAAAGTAGTCAAGTTTAACATTTAATGTGGAAGATACTTCTTTGTAGTTTGCTTTCTTACAAGAGAAATATTTTGGAAAGGTGTCACAGAAAGGCCATATACAGCTTTTATGTATCTTGTTTCAGTATGTACTTCAATTTAACAGTAGAACTTGACCCTGCAATTGGCACTAAAATATGTTTTGATTCTACACAGTTTGTTCTCTAATCTCTGAAAATACCTGATGTTCACAGAGCTGTAATCCTTTCATTAAAGCTGATAGACTAATTTATCCTATTCGAAGACACATATAACAGAATATTGAGCTTCTTCACCTCAGTTTTTGAAATAGTTGTATTACCTGGTTACTATATTTTTATTTGAAGATGCTGTTATATCTTTTACAAAATAAATGCAATTTAATATCTGCTGTTTACAAGTTCAAGGTTTTCTATTCAAACGTCGAATATTAGGCTTTCTCTTCAATTTAGAACACACTTGAGCTTTGAAAAAGATTTGCAGTGTCATTTGGTATGATTTCACAGTATTTGAAATGGCAAAGCATAGAACTTCTTAAATAATTTCTATGTTTTATCTTAAAATAAATAAATAAATAAATAAATAAATAAATAAACAATTTTTTAAATTATTATTATTTTTTGTTTTGTTTTTAAGATTTGTTGTTCCTAGGAAGCAAATAGTCACAATCAGCAGCAATAATGCTTTTTTTTTTTTTTTTTAAAAGACAGGCTTACTCAGCTGTACTTAGTATCTCTTTCAGAAAGAACAAACTGATTAATTTTGTGAATTATTTGTAATGAAATTAAGTAATTCCAAATATTTTCATTTTTTTGATAATTTTAAATATTTAGGCATAGAAGTCCTAATCCACCTTCACTTTTATGTAATGTCAAATTAGGCAGTTATCTAGCTCTGAATTTTTGCAACTTGTTGTTGCTGATGATAATATTTTTATTGTGGGGAACATATTCAAGAAGTGGAATTAATAGGCAAAAATGCCTTGAAGATGTTTAAGAATTGCATGTAGGCTTCCAATATGGTTTTAGACATTATTTTTAGATATGTAATGCAATTTAACTGAAAATCTAGCCAGCTTATTTCCTGTGGTGTATTAGCCTGAAACCTTTCTGGTAAAATCTTGAAGCCTTATGGTCTCTTTAATATTTAAATAAGAGACTACCCAAGAAAATGCAGAGGCTACCGAGTGAGGCTCTTACAGCTTCCTCCTCTTCTGTTTTTTTTCCTCAGATGAATCTATCTTTTGATCAAAGGTTCTGGCAGTACTTCCTTCAAAAATATTCCTATAGAGCTTCAAATAATTTGAGATTTAGACTCACAGTAGATTATTTTTTATCCTTAATATTATTCCTATCTCTTCCTGAAATCTGACTGATTTTAATGGACTGATGTTGTTTTCTTAATTTTGTGAATTTGTTTGTTGTTTGCTAGACACCTTTAACCTATATTGATAACTGCTGTGTATGTATTTATAAGGGATTTTGCTTCTCTGAGATAATGTTATCTAGCAGAATATTTGTTTAAACATGGATCAGAGTAGGAAATAGTTGAAGAAATTTGAATGAACTGTGTAGAAAATGTTAAAATAATTATATATGATTTTTTTAAAAATGTATTTATATTTCACAGGCTATATTTCATAAAGGATTAATAATTTTCTGTTCATATTAGAAAAAAATAGACAGTCATAAACAAAACCCTAGATCTTCATAATTCTACATTTATTAGAATGGATGTTAATTTTTAGCACACTATGATAAATAAACCATATAAACGCAGACTACAAAGTACTGTGGAGAGAGAGAGGGAGGCTGTTCTGTGTATGAAATGAATATCCAATACTGTCTTCTTCTATTGATATTTACTGATAGCAGTTTGGTTTGAATGTCTTTGGCTTTTAATAGTTGAGACTTGGCTTCAGATGTGAGTTGATATATCACTGATGATACCCTAAAAGAAACTAAACACCTGTTGAGAGTAAACCTGCCAAATCCCTTCACTTCTCTAGTTTAAGACTTTAAGACTTTGAAATGTAGCTGAACATTCTGCTTCTTTAATATCTTCACAAAGAATCAAAACCTGATTTTGTTTTGTTTTGTTTTCTTTCAAAGTTTTTCATAGAATCTAGCTATTACAGGAAAGTGACATGAACATTCAAAGATGTACTAGAAATGCCAGGCTTATGTAAGGGTTTGATCTTTTGCATTTTGCATACAAGGATATAATACAATCAAACATTAATTATTTCAACACATTGAGAGAAATCTGAAAAAAAAGTGTTGAGTCTCCAGTTTAAAGATTTTAGATTGTTGTATGCTGATGATATTAAATATCTTAATCCTGTCTAAAATAGAAATGTATTTTTATATGGTGTTGTAATTAGTTTAACAGAGACTGCTTTGTTTTCTCTTCCAATTTCTGATGAAAAAAATAGGTATTAAATGCGATCTCTAAAATTTATACTGAATATTTGCACAGTCTACAAAGAAATGAAATATAACTGGACTTCTAAGGGAGCCATTTAAACTAGTCGGTGATTCATCTTCTGAGCTATGTGAATCTTTTTCTTCCTAAGAGTCAAATCTTTAAATACTGTCTCACTTTTATTGTCTGAATGGGGTTAGATTCTTCTACAGTGAATACACTGAATAGAAATCAACCAAACTATTGAATGTATTATATTATAATATTTAATAATTATTTTTTTATTACAAATATTGTTTTCTCCCTATTTACTATTAGCCATAGTTATTTAACTAAGTTATTGAACATACTTTTAAAAGTATTTGAAAGGGAAGAGGGTAGTGTCATTATGAGTCTTTAGAAGAGTTAAAATACATGAAGAAAGATGGTAGCTGGAGTTAGTGCCAGTATCAGGAGCAAAGGCTAGAGATGACAGAAGTCAATCTCTTTGCTAACTACAAAGTGCAGTAGCTTTACCTTGGCTATCTGCCAGATGCCTATCCCACATCTTTTGAGTGGGATAGGAGCAAGAAATAAGATAGAAAACCTCGTGTGTTGAATTTGAGAGGTCAATCACTAATTACAGGGGGGAAAAAAACAAAGTTGTATAAATTAATATACTTCCAATTGCAATAAATTTGGATGATTAGAAACAACAATAAGAGCTAAAACACCTTTCCTTCACCCCTTGCTTTTTCATAGGCTCAGCCTCTTCCATCCCCAGCTCCTCTACCTCTTTCCTCTCAACCATGATCTGTGCAAAGGAGTGGAGAAGTGGGGGCTGTAGTCCATCCATAACAACACTTTTCTGCCTCTCCCTCCTCCTCAACATGATTCTTGCTGCATATTTTACCCTTCCGGAGACCGTACAGCTGTAACACCGAGAAAGCTTTCATAATTTCCCATAGGTATTTTTTACAGTGAGCAAATAGTCTTGTTGCTTTATTTCACATTTTACATGATAAGAAAAGATAAAATTTGTGATACATCTGTTTCTCCTGCTGCTGGGATCCAGAAAGTTTTGGCCCTGCTTTTGTATATCTGAATAGATTTCTAAAAATTACTTTGCTGACGGAACTCTTGACAGGTAAAAATGTGAAGCCTTATCTATCAAATATGACATTTCAGGTGATTGCCCTTTTAAATGCCATCTCTCTATAAAAAGAAATTTCCAATTTTATTTATATCATCCCCACATTGTTTTGAAAGGCATTATCTCATCTTTTTATCATGGTTTTGTTAATCCTGTTATCAGTATTCCACATCATAACATAATGTGGTGAACTGGGGGTTAAAGAGTTAATGTTCCAGTTTTGTGTATTGTTGTTCAAGGTGTACCTTTCTCTGAAGAGAAGAACTACATATCCCAGAAGACATAACTGTTTCATTTCCATTTTTGGTTTAGAGGGAAAGATTAGACTGTTAGGGAGTCTTGAGTTGGCTTATGGAATCTGACAAATGCACTGCAGATTTCTACAGTTTTCTGACATACCTTCTCTTTCTGCTTCTTCTCAAAACTGCCATATAAATTAGAAGTCTAATCCAGCATTAACTCCTTCAGTTGTAACAGTGAGGTTCAGTTTCTGTTAGGTTAGCATTTTTCCATTTCTGAGGAATTTCCACTGTATGTCTGTCTAAATAACAAGGTTTGCCAAATGCTGTTTTCTTTTACTTCTTTGTAAAAACAAAACAAAACAATAACCTTGAAGGTAAGAATCAGTGAATAGCTATATCCCAATTACTGATGCTTAACCATCCTCTGATACCGAAAGCCCTTTAGAAATATCTTACATCTCTAAGGTTGGTATAAAGTATAGTATGGCTACTTCTAATTCACATCTTTCTAAATAGATGACTGGTCTAAGTAAATTCTATATTAATCATTTGTTATCAATTTGTTGTTTCTAGTATTTGAATCTTGAAATATTCTAATTGTGTTCATCATTAAATGTTAAATTAGATAAAAACAAACAATACTTAATAGCAAAAAATTGCTATACGGAAATATGGAAAAAGAGAAATGATAAGGATAGTAATATCTGATTCTCTTTCTGAAAACAAGCAAGCAAGCAAAAGAACAATATAACTTCTTACCAAGAAAAATAGAAAAATGTACACAAAGAACTGAGACAGTGTTAAGCTTGAAGTTGAGCAATTAAACAGCTACAGGTCCTTTTCTCTTGTTAATTGCTTTCCTTGAGTCAGCCCCTGTGTTTGTATCTCTGGACGATATTCTACAATTCATCCCTTCTTTTTGACAGTGTGTCCAAGTGACAATAGTACTCTTTAGAAAACCATATCACATCTTCAGGTCCAAAGCTGTTTGTCTGCCTTTGTGGATTTCCCATTTGTAGTATCTAACCTGTTAAAACTGTGGTGACATAGGATATCCTCTTCAAAACAAAATACTTGTATGTCATAACATAAATATGAAGGAAAACAGATAAAACAGTATGACATCAATTGAAAAAAAATATATCTTCACCTTATCTTCTATAACAGTGATTTATTTTTTTTTTAAAAAAAAAACTTTCTTTATTTCTCTTTCTAATTAATCAATATGTTCTAAGTCCTGTCACACTCCTATGGTTTGTCCTACAGAACAAATGACCCTCTCTTGAGTTGCCCACACCTTTATCCAATTATTTACTTAGTTCTGACAGTTTTTTCAGAATTAAGCTCCCGTCTCTTCCTCTGGAGCATATAGAAGAGGCTCAAATGAGCACAGTGTAAGCTAATAATACTGAATCTTAAGACTTAAACATGAGTCTTGTTACTTTAAATATAATGTTCTCTAGCTGTGAAAGAACAAAGGAAAACACAAAGGAAAACACAACACAATTAGAGCAAAAGACTTGTGGGAGAATATGGAAATATGTATCAAGCCAGATTTGGGGTTTGGTTTGAAATGTCCTTTTCTGTGAAGTGGGGCAAGCACTAAATTTCCACAAAGCTGTCAGGATCAATAGCCTCAAAGCTGTCCATTGTAGTGCAGTCATTTTGAGCAGAGTGTCTTTATGTCCAGTTAGTTTGCATTTCAGTATAGGACTCAGCCTAGAAGTTCACAGAAGATGACTATTCTTATTGTCTTTGATATCTCAGTCATCGGATCTACAAATTATGCTGCAATCCCTCTGCCATGCTTTTGCTTTACTTAGCATGAGAGTAGGAGAAAATTCTCCAAAATATGTTGTCCATTGAATATTGGAACAAATCAGATATTTGGCTACAGGTGCCTTAGATAATAAGCTATGAATTTCAAACCACTGAATTGATAATATGATAGTTATGATAATAGGTGGAGTTACCATAATCTATCTGTTGGAAACCAGACTGATTGGAAATCAGTCTCTTACTAGAAGAAATAATCTGGTCACACTTAGGCTCTATTATGTGACACATATATATTACATGGAAAAATAAGAATGCAAAATATGTCCTTTCTCCTTAACCAAATGCATTCACTGTATATATATATATAATTGTTTCAATCCTAAATGTAATAATTCGTGTTATTTTATGCTAAAGAGTGATTTTGTTAAAGTTTGTTATAGTAACATTGAAAAGTAGGGACATTTTCTATTTGCAGTACAAACTGGGACAAAGATCTCATCCTAAACAGAAACAAGAAACAAGAAAAAAAAGCTCTGTACTTCAATATTCAGAATAAATGTGCTCAGCTTCCAATTCTGTTGTGCTGTGTTGCAAATTCCGTTAGAATATTATCTTCTAACATCCTACAGCCTGATTCATTGCCTTAATTTTAGTTTTAAAGCTTTCAGTGCTGAAAAGGTTCAGGTCCTTTTCTCATAGGAGTTTTCAAAAGAATTAATTAAAATATAATGAAATAAAGGGAGCGGTTGAATGGATTTCTGAACTAGTTTCATTTTTACTAGGGAGAAAAAACCTGGCAGGGTACAAATAGTAAGTTTGAAGGGACCGGCAGCAATGTAGGAGAACTCTGTGGACTATGCTAATTCATTTAGCTACAGGAGGCAGTACATCAGAGGTTATATAGCTGAACCAATTTTCCAAAGAGCCAATTTCTTCTTCTGAGACAAGAGAAAAAAAATGGCTTTATAAACATCTCATGAGAAATTCAGCATTATGGAATTTAAAACCAGTAGTTCATTCTGGACTGTGGTGTGTTTTTCCCCATGGAAGGGAGGTGGACTGCCACTACCCAGTGCTTTTCCTGCTCCGAAGCTCTTGCTCTTTCCCTTTTCCAAAGAGGAATATAAGTTCAAGCTGTTCAAGTGCTGCCTAATGCACAATGTGTTCTTGGATAAATAATATTTTTAACTGTTAGTGAATGACCTGAAATGCTATGTTTAAGGAATCTGGATAACATTTTTCCAAGATATGACAGGTTTTAAACTGTTCATTTACCATTGCAGCAGACCTCAGCATCGCATGAAACAGTGGTAATTGTAAAAATTTAATTATAGGACTGTGAGAACACTATCAGACATGCATCACTGATCTGAGCAACCCCACGTGGGACACTTCCCATCTCTAATCACCTTGGCTAGGAGCTCTATGCTGGCTCTGGATTCACTGCCACAGAATCATAGAATTGTAGAATTTCTCAGGTTGGAAAAGACCTCATAGATCACCAGGCCCAACCCCAACCTAACCATACTACCCTAACTCTAACAACCCTCCACTAAATCATGTCCCTGATCACCACATCCAAATGGTTTTTAAACACATCCAGGGATGGTGACTCAACCACCTACCTGGGTACCCTATTCCAGTGCTTAACAACCCTTTCTGTAAAGAAGTTTTTCCTAATATCCAGCCTAAGCTGATGCAACTTGAGGCCATTTCTCCCCATCCCGTCACCTGTCACCAGTGAGAAGAGACCAAACTTGATCTCTCTGTAATCACCTTTCAGATACTGGAAGAGAGCAATAAGGTCTCCCCTCAGCCTCCTTTTCCACAGACTAAACAGCCCCACTTCCTTCAGTCTCTCCTCAGGGCATATTGTCCAAGCCCTTCACCAGCACTTCTTTGGACCTGCTTCATCATCTCTGTTCCAACGAACTTATTGGCTTTTCCAAGTGAATCTAGACCCAGCTTGCTCCTCACTGTGTCTAGATCTTAGTACCTGTCACTGTTACCACCATAAGGGGTTGGGCCCTCAAGACATGGTGGGCAGTGCCCTGCATATGTGAGAGAGGACTTCTTTACTTTGACAGTGACAGAACACTGGAACAAGCTGCCCTGAGACGTTGTGGAGTCTCCTCTGGAGATATTCAAAACCTTTCTGAATGCTTTCTTGTGCAACATACTCTAGGGAACCTGCTTTAGCAGAGGGATAGAAAAAGATGATCTTCAGAGGTCCCTTCTACTCCCTAAAATTCTATCATTAAGATAAGGTTGCATTCCTTGGATAAGCAGTTATTTCTAAGATCTTTAACAATAGCCTTAAACAGTACATGGAAAGATATGCCACATGAAACTAAAGGTGAAATTAATCTATTTCTGCATACATTATTTCTACTTATGGATATTTCAGACTGGAGAAGAGAAAACTCTGAGGTGAACTGATAACAGCCTTTCAGTATCTAAAGGGAAGCTACAGGAAAGAAGGGGACAGATTCTTTTGCGGGATTTGTGGTGTTAGAACCAGGAGAAATGGTTTCAAAACTAGAGAGAGTAGATTTAGGTTGTGTCATGGTTTTATGGTTTTCGGCTATCGATATTCCACATCATAACATCATGTATTGCACTGGGAGTTAAAGAGCTAATGCTCCAGTTCTGAGAAAAAGAACTATATACCCCAGAGGTCTTTGTGTTCAGAGAGGAGATAAAGCCCCTGACAGTGTCACGAAACCATGCTCTCCTCTCTTCTGCTCATCCTGACTACATCTTGCATTATTGTAAGGCCTTTGCTTTCAACAATCCTTCACATTATATTTGATTTATTAGCTCCAAATCGAATTATAAAGTATTATGTTGTATTATAGTGTGTTATCTTGCATTCTGATATCTTATTTAGTAAATTAGATTGTTTCTCCTCAGATCATTTTCACTGGTTTTTTTTAGGCCCATCTCTCTACCCTTTTCCCTTATCCCTTTCCAGAGGCACAGCTCCACAGGTCTTTCCACCCCTTTAGTTAAGAAACCAGGCTGAATCAGCCCGTAAAACATTGACTGTTTGGAAACAAGAAAAACGACTTCCATAGCAAGGATGGTGAGACACTGGAACAGATTGCCCAGAAATGTGGTCAATGCCCTGCTCCTGAAGACTTTCAAGGACAGGCTAGCCAAGGCTCTGAGCAACCTGATCTAGCTGGGGATGTCCATGTTCAGTGTAGGGGATATGGTCTAGATGACTTTTAAAGGCCCTTTCCAACTCTAAGCATTCTATGATTCTATAATACATACTATAGTGGATGCTCAGGAAAAACAGCAAGTAGATATATTATTTCATTTTGTTCACTTTGTTTTGTTTTTAACAAACCTTTCCAATTTCTGACAAATCTCGTAGTTTATGACTGAAGTAAATCTTAAAAAGAAAAAAAAAAAAGTGTGTAATTGTAAAAGTACAAAAATGAGCAGAGATGAGCAAAAGAATTGAGAGACACCTAACATTGACCTTAATAAATCTGTTTTGTCCTTTTTTTCAAATTCTTTATGTTCTACCATTGATATTCTTCAATAATGGTCTGCCCAGTTAATATCAGTGTGATCTAGGAAAAAGTGTTCTTCTGTTAGTTTTGAAGTACTAGCTGACTATATAACTAAATGTCTCATATCCTTGGTATTGCAAGCCACTATTGAAAATGTTCTTATGGTTCTTCCTGGCATCTGTGATTCTTCGTGTAGAAAATGTATTTTCTACAAATACTAAGATAATATCCATATGTTTGTTTGTTTGCTTTTCTTTGATACTCTGCTTTTCTGTTTTACTAGTCTTTAATCGGATATCTTAAAAACAAACAAACAAACAAAATTAAAATGTGAATTTTCTCTGAGAAGTCTAGGTATCTACTCCTTTTTCCCATTCATTCAAGTTTTTATTTTTTTACTTCTAGGCTGTGAAGGTGTGCTAGTCTTTTTTTTTCTTTTTTTTTTCTTTTTTTTTTTTTTTTTTGCCTTGAATGCATATTAGTGATATACATTGACATATTCAGATAACTTGAAAATATCACATAAGTATACAATACATTAAGGTTCTTTGTTTATTCTTATTTTTCTTCCTTTTGTATTTTATACCATGGCTTGAATAGAGCAATCTAGTGATTTCTTCCTCTAACAGATTAAGCTCTGAAGAAAAATAAAAGATCTTTGAGCAATTTGGGGTGTTTTTGTTTTGTTCAGGTGACAATGAGGTAGTGAAAACATTCTCTGCGTATACCTACGTAATTAAATTTAAGAAATTCACTTATTTTAAAAGTACTAAAACTCATTTCAACTCAGGATTATATTCTGAATACAAAAGTAGTGTTTCTCCTTTAAGAAGTGCAGCTCCTGTACAATCTAATATGGGCAGAGGATAATCTTATATCTTCTTCACTGTATCTTTTATTTTTTTCATTATTTGCTGCATAGAAAACTGCTATAATTTGATGCAGTCTTTAGTATTCGAATTATTTTTAAAAATCCTCAACAGTGAAATACTACTGTATTCCAGTTGCTTTTCAACCATATCCCTTTCAGTGTTTTCTTTTAAAATACATTTATTTAAAATTATATATTTTATTAATCCATGCTTTCTGTTTTATCCCTAATTCTTCAAATAGTTTCTTTGCAAAGCATAGCTTTACATAAGACAAACAAAGTCTTCTAACACTCTGGAGACCAATCTAAAAAAGAATTTCATTTTGCCTTTATTTTCATTTGACAGTTTCAAAAGGAAATTATATATAACCTGGAGAAGTTAGCAATGTGCTGTATTATTTTAAGAACATGTCCTTTATTATTTAAAGTATTCAATAAATTTTATTTCTTGCTTCACTTAAATATTATGGCTCAAAGTCCTAAAAAATCTTTGAAAATAATTTTTTGTTTATTTTCTCATGAAGAGAGAAATTAATCTTCTACCAATATTTTGTATGCTTTGAAGTGTGATCATACTAGAGTTTGCATAGGGTCTTGTTTGGTGTTTTGTTTTTTTTTTAATTCAATCATTAATTCAGTCATCCATTTTTTTATTTTTAAATTGTCAAAAATATTATCAATGAAACAAATTCATCAAGTAAGAATATCATCCAAAATAACAGATGCTTTCATTGTCTTTGCTGTATTATAGTAAGACAAATGTAAACTGTCAAAATAGAAATACCTTCTATTGGGAAAAGCATGGCATGGGAGAATTCACTTCTAACAATGGAATAACTTAATCTACCTTGACCTACCTGTCTTTAATCTGACTGTTATGACAGATATTGACAGATATTTATGATTTTTGGGTGGTCCTGTGTAAAGCCACGGGTTGGACTCCATGATCCTTGTGGGTCCCTTCCAATTCAGGGTATTCCATAATTCCATGATTCTGTGATTCCCTGATGGCTCAGCTTTTAATATCTGGTAGTTTAGAGTTTAGAGGAAAGGCTTTCTTTTAAGTACTCTGATACTGGCCATTTACTCTTTCATCTTTTTGAGCCTTTGACTATTTTTTTATTCCAGATTCTTTTATTATTATGTGAACAAATCCCTTGTAAACAGAGAACAAAACTATTTCCCAACTCTCCAAAAGAAATTGAGAAAACAACAGTAGCAAATATTTCCCAGAAGGTGCATCTACTCCTTATATTATTATTTCCTGCTCCCAGACTTACTGCAACTTTTTGTAAATTCCAAAAAGTTTTTCTCCGCTTTCTCATAACATTGGGTGTGAAAAAGTGTGTGGAAGGTGTGTGAAAGAAGTAAAGACTATCAGGAAGAGATTAATTCAGGCCTTTCTATTTCTTGGAGAAAAATCAGAGAAGCCATATATTGTGACCTCGTTCTTTGTTTGGAAAGGGAGAATCTTGTAACAGGAGTGGAAATAACTGATGGATAGATGAGAATGCAACTGACAGACGAGGTGATAAAACAGAATATAGAAGAAATTAACAGGGTTAGTTATATGCACTAGACAGCAAATTTTTAAAATGTCTGCTTTTACAGCACTAAAAGAAAAAAACCCAGCTTGCTTTTTCAGTTGACAATATTAATCTTCTCATAAATGTATTAATAAAAATTCCTAATATGAGTGGAAATAAGAAAGAATAAACTTGTAAAGAATAATTCTACAAGAAACTCTCTATAGAAAGTATTTTCACAATTTCATGAATATTCTTCATTTTATTTCTTCCCCTTACATTCACAAAAAGCATCCATTTTGACATTTCCACTTGTTTTTTCTTGATATTTGTAAAATCAGCTGTAGCAGGTCTAGTTGCTCTTTCTACAGAATACTTTCCTACAATACCCTGAAGTGGCAACTAGCAATGCCATTTTGGGGAACAGAACTGCCACGAGGGCAAATTGCTGGTGTTAGCTTTCTACTAATTAGGTAAATGTACACTTGAGGTTACATCTGCATGCATCCATTTGCATAATTATCTCAAATTTAATAGTATACTCACTATGTCCCATGGCTACTTGGGATGCAATTATTTTGACAATTATTATTAGCAGATATTATAAATAATTCAGGACATATTAATGCAAAATAAATCCATTAAGACCAAAGCCCTAGGGCAGAAAATCTGGCTCTCATAGAGCGATGAACAGAACACTTTTCTTGGACACCAGTTTTCCTACCATGTGTACACAAGAAGAATGGTCAAAACATGACATAGAATGTGTAACATTATAATACTATCAAAGCATAACCTATATTTAATATTACTCTAACATAAAATTTTGTTTCCATAATAGTTAGTAAACAGAAATGTTTTCTTGGAAAATATCTGGTAAAGTTTATGATAGGTAAATGATGGGCAAGAATGTGATTGAGAAAAAGCAGCTGGATTTATCAAAGACAAATATTGTCTGCCCAACTCAATTGACTTTTTGATGAAATGACTAGATTTGTGGACATGGAGAGAGCAGACAATCTCATATTTCTTGACCTTAGAAAGACCTTCAATAATGCTTCCTCTGGTATTCTTAAAGCCAAACTGGATGTGCTGGATAAATGGAGGGTGATCGGAATATCAGGATTAGAATTCCAACTGCCAGTTTGTGACAAATAGTGACCCCAGATATTAGTGTAGGAGACAGTACTGATTAATGGCTTTATTAATGACCTCAGTGTTTGGATAGAACGCATCCTCAGCAAGTCTGGATGATGCCACACTGTCAGAGGGGCTTCTGATCAGAGAGACTTTTAGAGAATGGAAAGATCACCCTGAGCTCAACTATATAAACGTGAAGTTCTGGGCTTGAGATGGACTTAGCTGGTGCAACAGTACCAGCAGTATGGCAACTGGTTTCAAAAAGTGATTATTCTCTTCTAATAATGCTTGTGAGATCATGTCTAGAATATGGTGGATTGGACATAGAAATTTCAAATGCCAAACTACTGACCTCCTAAAGTATTTCTTCTTGATAAGTAATTAAGAGGGATGACCCATATGCTCCATTGCAGGACTTGCCACAATACAAGAAATTGGACTTTACTTCAAAAATACTAAAATATCAATCATTTATAACAATTTCTTAAGTTTATTTCTCAAAATTCTTCACAAAATGTTTGTAGAAGTAATTTGAATTTTGTGTTTATTGTGCCATGTATTACATGAAACAGATCTGAAATCTTTATTCCTCAATCTTTTGCTATATTTGTCAGAGATTTTCTTTGGCATTCTTGAGAACTCTAATTTCGGATCCTGCACTAGTAAGCACTTACCTTAAAAAAAAAAAAATCCAGTTACTTTTACATGTTAGTATTATGTGGCCACTGATAATTTAGAATCAGAATTTTGAAGTGTGTTATAAAGCTTTAAGTTTGACAATGTGTTTGCATGTCAACTGATACATATATGCTTAAAAACAACTGATAACATTACACCTATTAGACCATAATTTAAAGAAAAATTCATTCTAATTTTGAAACAAACAAAAAAAAACAAACAAAATAAACCAAATAATATTGCTTATTCTAAAACTGTCTGACTTCTAATAAGTGCCTGGGTAAATGGTCCAAGATCAGTGAAATTATGATGGAGCATAAAGGCATGATGTATAAAAGGAGCTTTCCAAACATGGAAAATTAACAAAAAAATTAACAGAACAGCAACTGTGAAACAGTAAAGAAGTATGTGGTCATATAAGT
Source organism: Perdix hodgsoniae (assembly GCA_035772895.1). Classification (NCBI taxonomy): domain Eukaryota; kingdom Metazoa; phylum Chordata; class Aves; order Galliformes; family Phasianidae; genus Perdix; species Perdix hodgsoniae. The sequence goes on from JAPSGF010000033.1 coordinate 3,487,608, forward strand.
CATTATTGAAGCAGCATGAAAGTTCTCCCATTTTCAGTAGTTAGAGGGTATGAGTTGTTATTCACACCAGCATTAGGAACATAGAATAAGTTGTCATGATTTTATGATTTTTGGTTATTGGCATTCCACATCATAACATCATGTAGTGCACTAGGACTTAAAGTGTTAATACTCCAGTTCTGGGTACCTGTCCCAGAAGAGAAGAATTACATTCCTAGAAGACTGTTTGCTATGTTGTTACCATTTCTGCTCAGGGGGAACAGATACAAGGCCTTGGTAGGTCATCTGACCTTCTCATGGGATCCAGCTTTGAATTATGGATGCAAGAAAATCTACTCCTCTGGATGCCACTTAAGTGAATCCTTTCTTATGAGGAAGGGAGAGGAGTCATTGTTCTTCTAAGCTTTGAGATCTGTGACAGCCACTAAACAGAGTTGTATTATTTTTTTCAAGTCCACAAAAGGAAAACAATGATGTTAGACATAGAAGTGATGGTAAGGCCACTGACTCATGATTACTATCAGCAGTAATTTTTAGGCTTCTAGTCCTCTTTGCCTGCTGCAATCCCCCCATTTGGGCAGCTGGTGGAATCTGAATTCTTTCAGAGTCCTCTGTGAACTGCCATTGACAAAGAATGCAAACTAATAATACTCTGTCTGTCCTTCATAATCAACCCAAAGAAGCATCCTTTTCCTTCTCGTGGGTGTCCATTTGTAGGAAGGTAGAATGTCTTATGAAGGAATCCATTTCCACTACAAACATGACTTTGTCCATAACAAGAAGTCTCGTATTTATTTCAGGTGATCCCTTCAGGATCTCACTGAAATTTAGTTTCATTTTTTTTGTCAGGAATCATGTCACCACAACTCAAGGGACAGTCTTGGTGTGTGATTTTCTGGAATTCTCTCAATTACTTGTGCAAGGACACTGATGAATTCTTTATCCTATTTATCATGCTGTCCTTGAAGCTAGGAGGGTACAGACACTGATTATAGTCTAGATAGTTACTTCTGCTATTCCATTTATCTCATGTAAAATACATGATTTCAGAAGAGGAAAATTCTAAATAGTAATAGTACTTTTGACGGTTTTTGTTGTTTTCTTTTTTAAAAAAACTGTTTTTTATTTGTTTGTTTGTTTTTTCCCCCTTGGACAATCAACATTATTAATGAAAATATGCATTTTCCATTTTTCAGTATGAACTTATTTCATACTATTCTAACTTTCTAACTTCTCTGAATCCGTGGAAAAGTCATATTTAAACATACTATGTTAAAAAAAGACTAAAACAGAGAAGGGGGCTTATTAACCATCTCTTACTTTCTTGGTTTGAGTAAAAGAAGGATGAATAAACAGATGGGGTGAAATTCCCAATTTCTCCATTTTTCTAATGGAGAAGTACTTATATTTTCCCTAATATCTTTGTGTTACTGTAGCAATATAATTTTAAAATGATGTATGTATTGTGAAATTTAAGAAAATAAAAAATTTCCTGTTTTTTGCTTATTACTAATGAGATCTTCAGATTAAAATATTACTAACTTACTCTTAAATCTAAATTTCAGTTACTTCTCTCTTAAATAAAAAAATAATCTTACTGGAAGTCTTTTACCAATAAAATATTTTATGTTTCCTTATAAACTGTACTCTGGAATACAGTCTTTAAGAAAAATAAGTAATAGACTTATATAATAATATATAATAGCATTCACTATAAGAATCTAGCAAGTTCTTTAGATTATTTATTTATTTATTTGTTTTTTGTTTGTTTGTTTGTTTGTTTATTTTTCACCTGGCTGATGGAATCAATTCACTTCTAAATTTGATGGAATTAATTCATTTTTGAGAAATCTTTTCTTTATAATAAGTGGTACTAATATTTTCTCATTATATGAAGCATTATCAGTGAGATTTCTAAAATAAAATGTTACATGTGTGGACCTTAGGTCCCACTCAAATTGTATTGAATATGCACTATGCCTTGACGTATTTGGCAGCTTAGATGTGTGATGTTCTAACTAGGCTACAAAAATGGAAAGCTGGAGGTGTAACTCATCCAAGCTTTGTCAAGACTTTGCATATTACACCAGTGAAAATTTTCTTCAAAAACAGGAATAAAATTCCAACTGAAATTTTCTTTTTTACTATAATGAATAGCTTAAGGAACTAATAATTATTCTCTTCAGACAAAAATACTTTTATTGGTATTGAAAGAAAAAATCAAAATAATATATATAGTTATATATATATATTTTCCCCAGATAATATGCATTTTGAATTACATAGGGTTCCAAGAAAATTGTAATTCATTTGCCTTTCTGTGCTTGTTTTCTCTTGGGCTAGCTTCTCAAACTGGACAGTGTTTTCTGTAAGGTACCATTCTGATGATTCACCATAACCTTCCTGGAGAAAATATGAGTGCAGCCTTTGGGAAACAGAATGAAGTCAGAGAATGTGGCCTGAAGAGACATGTGAGAGCAAAGCTAATCAAACTGCAATCCTCATAAGACAGAGCAGGACTTTTTTAATTTTAATTGCAATAATTGTATGTAATATTTAGAAAGAACAACAAAAAACAGAAACAAAAACAGGGCTTTCTGAGGAAAAAAATAGGCAATAACATTATTTTTAATAATAAATTGCTGACAGTTTTTTCAAGAGAGGATATAGTTAACACAGAGAATCTTAAAGCAGTTGCATTGTAATGCTCAGAGAAATATCTAAAAAGCATCTTTTCATTCCACATCTGTGAAGAAAATGGTGAGCATTCTGCACATTTACCTAAACATTCCTTGGTGTGCAAGGCAAGAAAAAATCATGTCGGTTACAAACATTCCCTCTGTGATTGAGAATTCAGGCTAAGCTAGATCACAGGACTTCCTATGCCAGAAGTATGCTTGATACCTTCCAGGTTTTCCAATATACCTGGGTGGCAATTCCAGACATGTGTACGGGCTGGTAGAAAAAAGCTTAACATGAGCCAATAGTATACATTTGTGACCCAAAAGGTCAATTGTATCCTGGGCTGCTTCAAAAGAGTGGTGGCCAGTAGGGCAAGAATGGTGACTGTCCCCCTCTACTCTGTTCATGTGAAGCTCTACCTAGAATACTGTGTCTTGGCTTGAGGTTCCCAGTACAGCAGGGATGTGGAGCTGTTGTAGTGAGTTAAGAGGGCCACAAAGATGGTAAAAGGACTGGAGCAGCTCTTCTGTGAAGAAAGATTGAGGAAGTTGGGCTTGTTCATCCTGGGGAAGATAAGGTTGTGAGAAGGTCTTATGATAGCCTTCTAATACATAAAGGGAAAGATGGGAAGGCACATGTAGTGATAGGATGACAGGTAATAGTTTTAAACTGAGAGAGGTTAGATTTATATTATATATAAGTAATAAATTATTGATGATGATAGAGGTAAGGCACTGAAACCTGTTATCCAGACAAGCTGTGTATGCCCTATCCCTAGAGTTGTCACCTAGAATCCAAGAAAGTAATTTTAAGAGTGTGTTCCATTCTCTAAAAGGAATTATATATATACACATATATATATAGAGAGAGAGAGAGAGGGAGGAAATCAAGAAATTTGCTATTATCCTACCTTTTTAAGAAAAACATTATTGGCATCTTCCACAGAGACATCATTTGCAAATGAAGTACTTAGGGAATCATAAGAAAATTATTCTTATGGACATATGAAATACTTTTTATATATAGTCTTAGTCAGGGGGCTCCTAATCTTTATTAAAACTTGTATGTATGGTAATGAATTCAGAATTCATTGACTAAATTCATTGTAATAAAGCAAAATTCAGACAAAGTTATATGCTTTTGAGAATATTCTTTGTCACCAAAATGATTATTTATTGTGTGATTTTTACAGAGCTGGACTCGGTAATGAATCTTTCATATTTTTCTCATTAAAAAAGTGAAGTGTTTCTTTGTTTGCCTTTCTTATTGCTTTTGCTTTTTGTGTCATTTGAATTTTGCTATTTGTACAATTGCATATCTGCATCCAGGCATTTAAGCTCTGTGGAATTATAACAGCCAAATCACCAATTTGTTTGTTTTCTGTTAATGTAATTTACTTGAGCTGCTGTGCTTGCAGGAAAAAGAACAGACCTCCTTGGAGCTGTATTGGTACTATTCTAAAATATTTTATTATTTGTAGCAGATGATGGAATTTTAATATTTTAATAATAATAATTGTGTGTATTTGTTGATAAATGGTGGCTCTTGCAAGTAAAGCGTATCATGAGGTTATAATAATGTAATAATTTGAAATCAAACGTTTCCTTAGGGGGAAAAAAAAAGAATACTTTCTCCCCCCCTTCCCCTCCCCCCCCGTCCCCCCTTACGATCATTAGGATACTAATTATCAGTCTCTTATTTCTTCTTTTATTTTACTATCTATCAAAACTGACTGAAATCTTTATGTGAGGCAGTGTGACCTAAAAATAAGCTTTCCTGAAGCTGACTTAGAAATACCTTTCTTTTTTTTTTATCATAGTTAGAAATATTTAGATAACTGTTAATGTGAGAATGTGTGTGAGTGTGGGCTTGTTCATTTGTTTGTTTGTTTGTTTGTTTGTTTGTTTTGTTTTGTTTTGTTGTTTTCTTGTTCTTTGTTTGATAGTGGTGGTAGTTTTTCCCGGAGAAATAATTCTGATCTCCTTACACCTGAATGATAGATCTCAAAAATTACTTCATACTGAAATGTCTAGCACTGCACTTTTCTATATGTAAACAATTTTTCCGATTTGAAGAGTTTGCCTTACATAACTGATATTTTAATACGGAAGTTATTTCTGAAATGTCACATGGCAACTTTCAATTTGAAAATTTTGAGGCTTCCTAGATGCCTGTTTGAAGATGTGTTTTAAAGACAGAGTTCAAGAACTCTGCTTGTCCTCATATTTATTTAAAAAATTCCAAATTTACTGAAAAAAATAGTTCTTAGCTTTCATGTAGAAATGGCAGATAGCTGCTAACAGTTAAATTTCCTTTCAAAATCTTTTTATGAATCTTTCCAGAAATCATTATAAGCCCCACTGATCTGGAAATAAAGGGCAAAAATGTGAAAAAGTTCTCAAGAAAAAAATACTTTGATACTTTGAAAGTCTTATGTCTTATTCAGTGTAGATACTTTTATCTTTCATATGCAATTTGAAATTGAAAGGCCTATACAAAGGGATAATTAGAAACTAAACTATTTTTTTTCTAAATGAAAGTATTTTGGAACTGATATTTCTGAATTTCATAAATTTTAGACAAAACACAAATTTTTGCATGGCATTTTTTCTTGACAATCTTTTGACTGGTTCTAACAAATTACAAAGTTCCCCTGTAATTATTTCCTGGCCTACTTCAGTTTTAAATTCTTTACATACTGATACAAAGTAAAAAATAGCAATCCATGTTACTCTTTTACTTTCTTAGTTGTTCCATTTACATTTCAGACCCACACTTGAAGCCATTTCTGCGTGAATTATCTAATCTTTCATTTCCCTGAGTGAGCAGAGAATGTTTACTGCTAAATTAGAAGAACAAACAGTATAAATAAAAATAAAATTTCTGAGTAATTTTGCCTCTGCATGAGATCCAAATGTATATTGAGAGAAACATTTCTTCACATTATTTCAATAGTTCATGTGTCTCTGTTACTGTCTCCAGTTTCAAGACAAGACAGGGGAGGTAAAAAATATATGGTGTAACTTGTAGGTGCCTCTTATCTGGTCTTGTGAGCTAATCATTGACATTCTGATGTGAATTCAAACATTAAAAACAAAATAAAGCAAACTTTTATTATGCCTTTTTATTTTATTGCATTTATTTATTTATTTATTTATTTATTTATTTATTTATTTTAATAGAGGAAGGATGGGCCAATAATTGGAGCACTATTCATAACTTTATGAAAATAGGATTCAATTAAATATGTTGCCATTTCTATATGACCTTATATAATTTACTTAGGCTAAATTTTCAACTCTATTTTGGTAGCCAATATGGAATTTATCTCACTTAACTTTTAACTATCAAAGATGGAAGCATTTAACCTAAGTAGGTGTATTGGATCTCTTTATAGTCAGTGAAGTATGTAGATATGTCCCTCCAGAGAAAATGTCATCCCACTTATCTTTTTCTGCCTTGGAGAGAACCTATGTAATTAGTTTAATCTATATATGCTTGGCTCCTATAACTTCATCCAAAATGAGAGGATGATTTCTGTGACCAAATTCTCTACTGAACGTCATTTTTCTTACTCTAGCATTTTTTCCTACATTTACAGCATAATGAAACTTGTTCACCTGACTTAGTACACATAAAGTCTCCATATGTGCATCCACACATAAACATATATATACATATGCATATACACATGTATATCAGAATGTAAAATAAAATCGGAACTAATAGAGGAAGAAAAAGGACATGGTTGATGAAGTCTTATAAGACTTATGCTCTGAAAGTAATGCCTTTGTCGATGTTCTACAGGCTGGTTCAGCCTGGTTCCATGACGAGTGCAAAATCCACACCTCCGGAAAAGGGAAACAAGGGACAGCAAAATAATTAAAAGCAGCAGCAATGATCTGAGGAGAAACAAACTATTTTACTGAGGAGAAACAAACTATTTTACTAAATATAGTATTGGAATGCAAGATAACACTATAATAGAATATAATTAGAATTGATAGTAATAAATCAAATATAATGAGACAGAGAGTGTGTGAAAGGTGGATAGGCCTCACTGTAATGCTGAGCTGAGATGTGCAATCCAGTTGAGCAGCAGGGAGACAAAGAAGAGTGGATGAAGAAAAGCGCTTCAGGTGACCTTGCCAGGAGTTATATCTCCTCTCTGGCTGCAAAGCTCCCTGGGGAATGTAGTTCTCTTCTGGACAGGTACCCAGAACTGGAACAATAACACTTTAACTCCCAGTGGCCTACATAATGTTGTGATGTGGAATACCGATAATCAAAAATCACAAAACCATGACAGCCTTCTACCTTATTATGCTGGCCCACATCAGAGGCAGATGTTGGTGGTTTGGCAACAGAGACTGAACCTTCCCACTAAACTTCTGCTTCATTCTGTCACCTTGTGATAGATAACAGCAGGGGGGCAAACTGACAAAATGGTTTCTGATATAGAAGAGAGGATGAATGGAAGGTGTGGAATTGATTTCCTCCATATGGAAAACATGGTACCCACTGAAATTCACTGAGAGTTGCTGAGCATTTATGGAGATTGAAGAGTGGACATCAGCACAATGGTGTAGTGGGTGGTGCATTTCAGCAGTTGTGACAGTGTTATGAAAGACATGGCACATTCCAGATAACCATGCAGATGGTTATGAGTGTGGCATGCAGACTTGTTCATCACTGGTGAAAGTGCATAGCTAATTATTATGACTATGTTGAAAAATAGTGTTTTGTATCTGACAATTTGCTCTTTTTATCTGTTTTAGATTCCATGGAAATAAATAGGAGGCATTACTTTGAGAGCAACCTATATATAACATAATGTGGAACTGAGCAAATGATACTCTGAGTACTTAATTGTGCAGAGAAACTGCAAGACTAAGATCACCTAAGATCATCTGATTCCCCAGAGTGTGCATTAAAGAAAATGAAGAAAGGGACAGTCAGAAGTGTAATGCATGTATTGTTTACTAGCAGGAATTTATTTCTTTTTTGATCCATTTAATCATATTTGATGTTTTACAGTCAGTAAAATTAATTTTATGAACATATTGCAAGCTGAGATCATTTCACTATTGACTGGCAAGTCATATTGCTGTATTAATATTATAATTATTTTGTATTTTGTTTCATGTTTTGCTTTATAAGCAATTTCAGTTCACTCTATTCAGCCAAATTAAAAGAAACATGATGAACAAAAACTACAATGGAAAAGTTTTTTCAAAACTTTCTTAGATTTATAAAAATCTATATCTTGAGCTCCATTTTTTTTATGTAGACTTACATATTTTATGTAAGTATGCATGTAGGCAAATATCTTGCAATATATCTTCTAACACCTTATCTGACTAAGGTGCAAAATATGCTCAACTTGTATATTTTCATTGGGAATGGGATACCTACCTCTGACAAACCTTTAGTTAAAGTCTGAAAGTGGGTCTATGAGAGGTAATTTTATTATTATTATTATTTCCTTCATTTCTTCATCTATTCAGTAGGGGAAACAACAATCAATTTGTGTGAATGATCTCTGGCTGATTCTTTTTAATAATTTTAAAATTCTCTAACTGATCTATATGCTCTGAACTAAAACTTATTACAGCAATTAATATTCATGTCTTTATCCTTTTCCCTTTAAGTGAAAAGAGGATGAAGAGACAGATAGCTTTAGATCTAATGAAGAAACAAGATGAGATAAAGATTATAGGCTTCCCAAATGCTCATTTCTTAATTTCAGCAGGTGAAAGAAGATAAAAAGAATAATCAGAGCATTAGTACTAAATACCATGCAAATATGTAGTAGCCCAGTGACTAAGGTATTGCCATTGGATGAGCAGGGTGTTAGCTGTGCCAGGATCTAGGGGAAGCTGGACCGCCTCAGTGGGACTGAGCTGGATTTCACAGTGGTCAAGTGCCCACTGCCCAGCCTGGCTCTCAGCTTCAGCTCTGGAAGTGCCATGAGGAGAAGAGCTGATGGCCCCAGTCCATCCCTATGAAGGATACGGTCCCAGTGGCAGAGGGCTGCAGGACAGCCATCCCCCTGCCCTGGGAAGAGGGGAGGGGTGCAGGCCAGGATAGTAGGGAGTATGTAAAGAAACCCAAAGGCTGTATCAAAAGAAGTACACCCAACAGGTCAAGGGAGATGATTCTCCTCTCTACTCTACTCTTGTGAGACCCTATCTGGAGTACCACACTGAGCAATGAAGTGTGCAGTATAAGAAAGTAAACCTGCTGGAGTGAGACCAGAGGAGGGCCATAGAGATGATCAGAGGACGGAAGCACCTCTCCCACAGAGACAGGCTGAGAGAGTTGAGGCTGTATCACTCATAGAAGGCTCCAGGAAGACCTCACTGGGACCTAGAGGAAAGATAGGAAGGGGCTCTTTATCAGACAGAGTTGTGATAGGACAAGGAGTAATAGTTTAAACTAAAAGAGGGTAGATTCAGATTTAGATTTAGAATTAAGTTTAGATTTAGATTTAGATTCAGAATTAGGCAGCCTGATCTACTGGGTGACAACTCTACCCATGGCAAGGACTTGGAATGATGTGATCTTTAAGGTCCCCTTCACCCAAACCAATTGCTCCCGTAATTCTATGATCCATGAATTAGGAGGAATGACTGAATCCCTCTCTGGGAAGGAGGGAAGGATACTGAGCACCTGGCCCTTATTCTTCCGAGGAAAACAGAAGCTGTCAGTGAAATGTATTCAAGAATTTTGGGAGAGTGATCATAAGACTATGGAAAAATGTATAGATACGGGGAAGGTTTTTTTCTGTAACCATTTTATAACTGTCTACAACCCTACTACCAATGAAGTTTTTCTGGTTTATTTGGGTGATTTTGACTGTTAAACTATTAAACCATTAATTGGACTGACAGTAAATTCAAAGCTTTGTGCCTTTTTCCACAACAATACCTTAACTGTAATAGCATTTAAATACTTACTTGGAAGCAAGATATCTATTTGCTATATATTGTTATTTAAATGTCCCTTCCTGTTATTTCTAACTCTGCATTTATTCAGTACATTGCTATATGCAGAAAATTGGCATTCTGTGGTAAAATCCAAACTCAGCAGCAGTTTTTAAAAAGGGTTCATTACTGCATTCTTTTACTGTACTCTTATTTATGTAGATGTGTATACACAGTATGATTCCTGTACTAATGTTACCTACCAGTGCAGCTCCACAAAGAAGGAAGGCTCAGAGTCAATAGACAAAGGTGACGAAGGTGATGTGTTCATTGAAGCTCAGAGAAGAGGCCTCTCAGGGAGAAGCTATAGCTGTTGTAAAAATAAATAAATAAATAAATAAATAAATAAATAATTGAACATAAAGCAATGGGGTATGTCTGTATCACCTGAATCAACTGTTTGTGTAAATGATCATCTCTGAATTAAGATGTTATTGAAGTCTTTCTCAGCCAGCCAAACCAGCAAAGGGGTATATGTATACGGCTCAGCCCAGCACAGAATCTAAAACCTGAACAACAAGCAAAATGAATTGTGAAGAGAGTAAAAGCATGGGCTGGCTTCAGCCTATTCTTTTCTGGTTACTGAAGACAGCGAGTCTTGTGATAGTGAGCATACAGAGACTGTAATAGGAACTAGCTGTTAATAATGGTTGAACTATATATTACAATTGCTATACTAGGCTTGTGTTGTGATTTTGGAACTTTACTGTATCACTTTACTAAATCACAATCCTGTATAACATGAAGTATCTTCAGATAAGTAAATTTAGTGTTAAAACTTTAAACTGCTGTGGAGAAGATCTAAAATAGAGGGCTCAATAGGATATTTGGCTCTAACAACAACAACAACAACAAACAACAGAGTAGTAGGAGAAAACAGGGCTTTTCTGAACCAGTAATTCTCTTCTAGACAATAAAAGTAAAATTCCAGATGAATCTCTTGTGAGAACAAGTGTTTTCTGTGGTAGAAGACAGCATCCTGTGCAGAAAAACATGAGTTTGTTAAGCAGGCATGTATAATATGGCAATGAGCTGCTATGAGGAAAGACAAAGCACTGAGCACTTCTTAAACTACTGTTTGCTCTCAGTTAATATCAATGTTGAGTTTATGATTTTTGTAAGCACTTTGAGCCTACATGCAACTCTTGCAAAGAAAATGTATTTCTGAGGACAAGTCCATGCTCATGCCTGCACCAATTTTGCAAGGAGGCCACAGGTAGATAAGAATATGGGCTGAAGTTCATAGATCAATTCAAGATATTGCACAGCTGCCATGGTGACGTGTTAGCCCATCTAATCTATTTTGGCAATTAAATGATTTTTATATAAGTGAAAATAAGGAGTAAATTTGGTAATCTTCAGGAAGAGAAAATACAATACAGTTCTCTTGCAACGAGGGTGCTCTGAAGTATACTTTTATGTAAGGTCAATGTGTGTTAGTATATATTTTTAAATCATATGTTTTCTGTTCTGATATTTCACATCATTTAAATTCAAATTCACCCTACGCAAACATATTTTGGGATTTTCTAGTTCACTGTAGTTAATAGTTCACTCTCCTGCTAAAGACTGTTACTACTTCCTGCTTAACCTCTGTTGTGTAAAAAATCATTGAATTAATATACAGATGAGTACTAGAGAGGCAATACTGAACATTTTAATCAGGTCTTCTTGTCTAGTATATCAGTTTAAATAGCACTTCATTGAGCAATTTCTCTTTTATTCTGTGTTGTCTTACATATCCAAGAGCATATAAGGTGTTCTATACCAATTTACTTTATTTCTTAGAATATTTTTGGACTTTGGAAACCATGACAATTTTTAATTTAAGTAAATAAATTGTTCAATTTGCAATATCGAAGGGCTATGTAGCTTGGACTTGCTCATAAAGCACAAACAAGGGCAAAAGAAAGTGGTGATTGTTGTGTTGAATGAAAAAAATAAAGGCTACTGTTAAAACAAAACAACATCTCCATCCTAGAATTATTATTAACTTATAGTACTTTTGTGGGGTTCTTGTTCTTGCAGTTATACTTTAAATGATTCATCATTATTATCCATTAAATATTTTTCACCTGACAATATAGGACAACAAAACAGTTTTCAGTCATATTTGAATTTAATTTTATGCTATTAGTTGACTTCTTTAGTTATATATATAGTTATAGTAATGTATATGTGTATGAGAAAATTTGTTTTTCTTTTTAGACTTCCTTTAGATAAAGGTACATACATACATAGTGAGAAGAACCAGAGAAAGCACTGCTGGGCAGATATTTTAATTTATGTGGTACCAGATATATTGATAGCTTCTGGCTTAGCCCAGTGAAAGCAATTTTTTTTTTTTTTTTTTACCTCAAGGATGACACTATTAAATAAAGCTTAGCAAAAATCTCTTTGATTTTCTGTTAGAAATGACACATACAGTGAAGTGAGAGACTAAAGTGTGTTTCCCCTATTCTATAAATGTTGTTAAATGATAGGTTTTCTTAAAAAACATGAATTGTAGAATAATTCTATGATATTTTGCAATTTGTGCACAAATTCATACATCAAATTTTGTGATGTTCATATGAAACCAAATGCTCTTGTAGTTTAAGTGGTGTATTCTGCAGAAATCATTAGAGTTATACTAAACTAATTTAAATATTTTGCTTTAAGATGAGATGATTTACTCAGAACATTCAATTTTTTAATTTGATGGGCATTCTACCACGTTTTCCAGAAGTGGGAAAAGCTCTTAAACTTGACCAGGCATATTTTATGTATGAAATATCAAACATTGTGATAGATAATCATAATATATTATAAGAAGTAGCACAAAGGACAATGCATTTTATTGATTTCTTTTATTGATTTATTTCTCCCAGTTATTACTGATGTATTTGAAAGGAAATCTTAAAATTGGAAAGACTAATTAAGGAAGAGGAAAAAAAATCACAAGTACTGTTTGAAAAATAAAACCAAATACTCATTTATTTCATTGGACTTTAACTCTATCAGGTCTTATTTATCCAGAAACGTTGCTGAATAGAAAAATCTTCCAGTTGTGTTTTCTGAAGACTGGTATGATTTTATAACACTGGACTGTATTGCTGCTCCTAGGTCACAGATTTTTTTTAATTTTTATCAAAGATAGAAGGTTATTTATTTATTTATTTATTATTTATGTGGCAATTTTTTTTAATGCCTATCTGTAAATAGTTCTAAAGGCTGCCATTTTCCAGAAAATAGCACTGCCCCTTCCCTATCTGCATTCGTTTTCTGTTGTGTTTTCTCAATGTGGTGTCAGCTCATCTGTCATCCTCAGCAATAGCTGAATTTATTTTAGACTCTATTTGTCATCTGGGGACTCTCAAAGCAAGCAGTATAGTCTGGATTTTCTGGATTTTCTTTTTTCTTTTTTTTTTTTTTTTTAAATGGTATTTCTAATTTCAGTGTGGACTTTATTCTTCCTGACTGATTTTGGTTAATACTTACTACTTTGTAAATGCCCAAATGTTAATAGCTATGTCCCACGAGTCTAGAACAGACTTTCACAGGTAAGTAGATCTGACCTTGAGCTTAACTTTTGTCTGAAGCCTATACTTGTTTGGATCTCCAACTTGGCTTGATCACTTTCTTCATCAAATAGACATGTTCATAGCTAGCAGGAAGCTGGACATCCATTTTGCCTTTGTTTTGTCTGGAAGTTTAAGGAAAGTAAGCTTCTCCAAAAATAAACAAATATATTTGTGCTAAGGACACATCAGAAAGCAGGGCAATGATTTTGATGGGAACTATGTCACTGTTCACCTGATTCTGTCAGGACCTTTGGGCACTTTTTCTTCTGACTTATCAAGTACAATAGGTAAGTCTGCTTTGTAGACTGACCCACAGATTAACCACAACAATGTTTGATATTCAATAGTTTTCTAATGATTAGAAGATTTATTCACTTCTTATTTGCAATTCTATGTATAGTAATGGATGTTATGTCTTCAGCAAACAATTCCACATGAGATTAAGAATGAAAGCTGTAGAGAAATTCCAGTAGTTTAATATACAGACACCCTTCTAGAAAATACACACAAAATACTGCATATCATTAACTGGAAGAATCACAAGCATTCCTAGTCAATATGGATGGAGAACTCTGATGTAAGACTTTTATTTCTGATTTCTATGCTTATAGAGGCACAGTGGACACAGATCACCTATCTTGGGAAACTATCACTTTTCACTACTCATTAGGAAAAGACATTTATCTGAAAATATTTTTGTCCATATAAATGCTTGTGGTGACTCATACAATGCCCCTGTACTCAGCATTGGTGAGGCCTCACCTCAAGTACTGTGTTCAATTTGGGGCACCTCCGTAAAGAAAAGACATTGAGGTTCTGGAGCAGGCCCAGAGATGGGCAACAAAGCTTATGAAGGGCTTGGAGAATATGCCCTATGAGGAGAGACTGAAGGAACTGGGGATGTTTAGTCTGGAGAAAAGGAAGCTGAGGGGAGACCTTATTGCTCTCTTCCAGTATCTGAAAGATGCTTACAACAAGAGCAGGGTTGGTCTCTTCTCAGTGGTGACAAGTGACAGGATGAGGGGAAATGGCCTCAAGTTGCACCAGGGTAAGTTTAGGTTGGATATTAGGAAACTCTTATTTACAGAAAGGGTTGTTAAGCACTGGAATGGGCTCCCCAGGGAGGTGGTTGAGTCACCATGTTTAAAAACCTTTTCGATGTGGTGCTCAGGGACATGATTTAGTGGAGGGTTGTTCGAGTTAGGGTAGTTTGGTTAGGTTGCAGTTGGACTTTTGATGATCTTTAAGGTCTTTTCCAACAAAGCAATTCTATGATTCTATGATATAGACGTCTTACCACTGCTGTGAATCAGAGTTTTGAAAACTATGGAATAATGAACAAGATATATCCCCAATATTTTCTTAACAATTTAAGTCAAATTTCAACAAAAGAAAATAAAAGAAAATTTTTAGTCACAAGTCCATTGCTCAGGAAAAGAAAAAACAAGAAATACAATGTTCTTCTTATGTAGTGGTACATTGCATAATGCACTGAGTACTGACATTTTTGTAAATAAACTGTTAAATAACTGCTTCTAAAGGAAACATTTAAAATTCTTCAAAAAGGATAAGCAAAGAAGGAGGGGAAGTGGTGTGGCACTCTATGCTAGAGAGTCTTTCAGCATTGTTGAGCTCGGGGTTGGGAATGATAAGGTTGAGTGTCTGTGAGTAAGGATCAGAGGGAAAGCCTGCAGGGCTGACATCCTTGCTGGGGACTGTTATAGACTACCTAATTATGATGAAGAGATCACAGAGACACAGAATCACAGAATGGCCAGGGTTGGAAGGGAACCTCAAGGATCATGAATCTCCAACCCCCCTGCCACATGCAGGGCCACCAACCTCCCCATTTAATACTAGATTAGGCTGCCCAAGGCCCCATTCAGTCTGGCCTTGAACACTTGTCTCGCTCCAATTTAGGAGTGAGGCAAAGGTTCTTTTGATATGTTATGCCCGGCGTGAGATTAAGAAGAAGAACATTCAAATGTTGATCCGACCAGTTTATTGGAAATAATAGATAGTTGAGGGGATGGGGAAGGGAGAGCGACGAATGCCAAAATTAGGGTGATGGGGAAGGGAAAGTAGGCGATAGAAAAGGTAGAAAAGTGCAAGAATTACGTTAAAGCGGGGACTAGTCACCTCCTGAATGCAGCAGTGTCCCGTAACACGTTGTTAACGTTGGTCCGGGGCAAAATAAGCGTAGGGGAGAGCGGCAGCGGAGTAGCAGGCTGCAAGCAGCAGATCGGTGAATCGCAGAAAAGATGGTCAGAGTACCGTGGTCTCAAGAAGCAGAATCACGGACAGCGAGGTCCCACGGAGCAGAGTCTCGAGCAGTGATCCCGGAAGAGACAGTAGGCAGCAGTAGGACAATGGTGGAGGGATCTGAGGTCAGATACCTAGATACCCACACGACCGTGGTTTGTCCGTGCCCCTTTTATCCTTCTTTCCAGCCTTCGAGAGATTTTGGGACGGCTCGGGTCAGGGTCTTGTGATTTCCTCAGAGATGTCAATCTTCCTTGAGATGGGCCAACACGAAAGACCACTTAAGGGCCATTGTTCAGTATCTTATCTCCCTTTCGTAGCTCCCGGACTTGTCCATCTCCTAAACAAAGGGATTTCTCGAACCTTGGTTCCTGTGTATTTCAGACAAAGGGAGTCCTGGAACCTTGGCCAGGACTTGCCTGAACTTGTCCATTTCAGCAAACTTTGAGACAGTACTGTAAAAAGCATGGCTTCTTACAACACTTCCAGGGATGGGGCATCCACAGCTTCTCTGGGCAGCCTGTTCCAGCACCTCACCACTCTCCCCTCCCTCAACTTAAAACCATTTCCCCTCGTCCTGCAGTTATCTACCCTTTCAAAGAGTTGATTCCCTTCCCCTCTGTAGGCTCCTTTTAGGTATTGAAAGCTGCAATGAGGTCACCCTGCAGCCTTATGATGCATGAGGCATTTTACAGGCAGCTGGCAGAAGCTGTGAGGTTACCAGCTCTTGTTCTCATGGGTGAATTCATCTTCCCTGATATATGCTGGAAATACAGTATGCCACAGAAAATGTCTAGAAATTTTGTAAATTGTGTGGAAGATAACTTCCTGGCACAGTTGGAAAGAGAGCCCACCAGGAGAGGAGCCCTGCTAGACCAGGTTCACAAAGCAGAGAAGAACTGGTGAGAAATGTGGAGACTAGGAGCTGTCTTGGGCAGAGACTACAAAACAGTAGAGTTATTGATTCTTGGTAAAGTCAGGAGTGGGTTCAGCAAAACTGAATAGCAATACTGACTCCAGGGATCAGAACTTGAGCCTGTCCTGTTTGATATCTTTACAGATGACTTGAACAAGGGAATTGAGTGCATCCTCAGTAAGTTCGTAGATGATACCCAGTTAGAAGGAAGCGTTGATCTGCCTGAGGGTAGGAAGGCCCTTCTGAGGGGTCTGGAAAGGCAGAATTGATGGGCTGAGGCCAGTTGGAAGAAATTCAACAAGACCAAATGCTGGGTCCTACACTTTAGTATGAAAAACCCCAGGAAATGTTAGAGGCTTGAGGTGGAGTGGCTGGAAGACGATGCACAGAAAAAGGACCTTAGGGCGTTGTTCAATGCTCAGCTGAACATGAGCAAGCAGTGTGTCCAGATGAAGGACAATGGCATCCTGGGTTGCATTTGCATAGCCAACAGATGATTGTCGCTCCCATACTCAGCTCTAGTGAGACATCATATTGAGTACTGTGTTCTGTTTTGTGCCCAACACTTCAAGAAAAACTTTGAAGCCCTGCAGCATGTTCAGGGAAGGGCAATATATCTGGTGAGGTATCTGGAGCACAAATCTTGTGAGGAGTGGATGAGGGAGCTGGGATTGTTTAGCCTGGAAGAGAGGAGGCTCATGGGAGACCTTATTTCTTTCTGCAACTACCTGAAGGAAGATTGTAGCAAGGGGGTCAGCCTCTTCTCCCAGGTAATTACAGATAAGACTATAGGGAATGGCCTCAAGTTGTGCCAGGACATGTTCAGGTTGGATATTAGGAAAAAATTGTTCTCTGCAAGAGTGCTCAGGCACTGGAGCAGTCTGAATCACTGTCTCTGTGGGTATTCAAGAAACATGTACACATGGTACTAAAGAACAATACTGGTAATAGGTGGAGGTCGGACTAGAAGATCCTAGAGGTCTTTTCCAAGCTTAATGACTCTATGATTCTAAATAAGTTCTTTATTATTATTTTCTTTATTTATTTATTTTAAATAAAGTAGAAGACATTTTGCTACCAGTTCTTCTGTATGGGAGAAAGAATTGTAAGAGAAGATGAGAATAAACTAATACAATGATTCTTCTCTGAACAGTATCTTCTGCAGGTTAAGCTGACAAATGCTACTGTCACTGCCAATAGTGATAACATTCAATACAATACACCACTATATTAAAATAAATGCTACATTTTTCTGTTGGTGTAGTGAAGTAGTAAGACTGAGATGGGGAGTTATGATTTGCACTATGCTTTTACTAATGCAGTTCACTTTCTCTCTATCCTTCTGAAGTAACAAAAACTATTGCTTGAATGGACTATTTTTTCAGTTTGATTCTGTACAGATAAAAATTCCAGTGGATTGAAATGCAGAAAATCATTGCTAAATTATCATGTTAAACAGTATTTCTCTACTAACTGGGTCTAGGAGAAGAGTCAAATAAACATCATGGTTTCTCTGACTGTTCTTATTGCCTATATTCCAAGAGCATTAAAATTTCACTATCAATTTAAAGTTATTTAAAATTAAATTAGAAACAACATGAATAATTATATTGCACATACTGTTCTAATTATTAAAGTTCTAAATTGACTGACTCTTTATTTCAACATTATTCAAAATTACATTTTTTTAGTAAATTAGCACCACAAGGGGATTATGCCCATAATAATTGGTGTCAATGAAATTGTCTGGAAAATGGCTGATTTGAGAGAGAGAGTTAGGTGGAGGGTTGTAAACTTCTTGGTTGATCTCCTTTCTACTGCTCATTTTATAAAAGATTAGGAGGTAAGAAGAATGGAAAATACCCTCTTTGTTCTAATGTCCACTATCGTCATAATCTTGAGCCTGTAAAGAGGAGGTAGTATATAAGCTATTAGGCTTCTATTCAGGATACAAATATTACATTTATCATCATAAATACTTTATTAGCATTAATGTTGCTATTGTATGAACATGGGCACAGCATACAAAGAGCAGAAGGACAAGGAAAAAGACAGTAAAATATTGTAAGCTTTCTTCTTTCTTTTATTCACTTTCACAATTATTGTAACCTGACTGTATAGACCAACATGCTCTTCTGCTGTCTATCAGAAGATCTCATAGCTGTCACCAGTTGGGCATAACTTTCTTTTCTGAAAGAGTGGCCAGGTGCTGGAATTGGCTGCTAAGGAGTTGGTGAAGTCACTGTTCCTGGGGGTGTTCAAGGGATGTTTAGATGTTGTACTGAGGGACATGGTTTGGTGAGAACTATTGGTGATAGGTGAACAGTTAGACTGGATGATCTTGTAGGCCTTTTCCAACCTTGGTGATTCTATAATTCCATGATTTTATGAAAAAAAAAGGCATACAGAGATTTCTACATTTTATATGATACACAGCCCAGAAATACAAAACTTCACTGTGTAATAATATATTTTGACAAATAATTTAAACAGTCATCTTTAAAAGCATAGATTCTCCTCCTTTTCTTGTTTATTTGCTTATTTTTTCATTTTATCAAACTTCCATCTTGAGAAAATGCCTAAATTGCAGCTATTACTTACATCCACGTGGGGTCAGACTTCTACACCTGTGAGCTATCTCCTCATTTAAGCTGTTCTGTATTTCAGGTAATTTTAAGTGGGTTAAGTTAAATGTAAACAATACAAAGCAACAAACAAACAAACAAAATCAAGAAAAAAAACACTAAAAACAGGAAAATAATAATATTGTTATAGTACCATAATTAACGAAACAGACTTGATATACTTCTCCATGTCAAGAACTTCAAAACTCTCAAATACATTCACTAGTGCCCGGAAGCAGAATTAGGAAAATAAATGGAGACTGAAATGTCTATATACAGTTCAACCCTCATGTTTCGTCATTATAAAACTAAGAGAAGTTCTGTAAATTCATTCTGATGTTGGCCTAAATAGGATGGCTAGATGATGAGTAAATGAATGATTGTTCAGGACATGATTCCTTACCTGACAGTATCCTGGTTTATAAGTTTCAGCATTTTATTACCTGAGTTTGTAGCTTTATTCATGCGTGTCTTCTGTGTAATATTTTAATTACTATTATTTTTTATTTCAGTTTCAGTTTCTTTTCATAGAATCATAGAATCATAGAATTACTCAGATTGGAAAGGACCTCAAAGATCATCAAGTCCAACCACAGCCTAACCATAGTACCCTAACTCTAACAACCCTCTGTTAAATCATATCTCTGAGCACCACATCCAAACAGCTCTTAAACACATCCAGGGATGGTGTCTCAACCACCTCCCTGGGGAGACTATTCCAATGTTTAACCACCCTTTCTGTAAAGAAGTGTTTCCTAACATCCAACCTAAACTTGCCTTGGCACAACTTGAGGCCATTTCCCCTCATTTTATTACCTGTCACCACTGAGAAGAGACCTACCCTGCTCTCACTGTAAGCACCTTTCAGGTGCTATAAGAGAGTAATAAGGTCTCCCCTCAGCCTCCTCTTCCGCAGACTAAACAGGCCCAGCTCCCTCAGCCTCTCCTCATAGGTCTGATTTTCCAAGCCCTTCACTAGCCTTGTTGCCCTTCTCTGGACTTGCTCCAGCACCTCCATGTCCTTCTTGTACTGAGGTGCCCAAAACTGAACACAGTACTTGAGGTGAGGCCTCACCAGTGCTGAGTACAGGGGCAGGATGACTTCCCTAGTCTTGCTCACCACACCATTCCTGATACAAGCCAGGATGCTATTGGCCTATTTATATTATTTATAATATATTATAAGTATATTATAATTATTATATTATAATTATAATTATAATTATAATTATAATTATATTATAATTATTTATAACATATTTTTATTATATTTATAATAAAACCTAATTTCACTGCAACTTCAGCTGACTCCTTTTCCCATTACATTGTGTGATTTTTTGATCACTAGCCTAAGAAATGCTTATGTCAAACATAAGTGCTACTATAACACCAACTATATTAATAGATGAATTTACCACCAGAGAGTGGTGGTAAATGGAGTCAAATCCAGTTGGAGACCAGTCACGAGTGGAGTCCCCCAGGGGTCGGTACTGGGGCCTGTCCTTTTCAACATCTTTCTTGATGACTTGGACGAGGGCATTGAGTGCGCCCTCAGTAAGTTCGCAGATGACACCAAATTGGCAGGGAGTGTCGATCTGCCTGAGGGTAGCGAGGCCCTACAGAGGGATCTGGATAGGCTGGAGAGCTGGGCCGAAGCCAACGGGATGAGGTTTAACAAGACCAAATGCCGGGTCCTGCACTTTGGCCACAACAACCCCAGGCAGCGCTATAGGCTTGGGGCGGAGTGGCTGGAGGACTGTGTTGAGGAAACAGACCTGGGGGTACTGATTGATGCTCGGCTGAACATGAGCCAACAGTGTGCCCGGGTGGCCAAGAAGGCCAACGGCATTCTGGCTTGCATCAAAAACAGTGTTACTAGCAGGAACAGGGAGGTCATTGTCCTCCTGTTCCTGCACTGGTGAGGCCGCACCTCGAGTACTGTGTTCAGTTTTGGGCCCCTCACTGCAAGAAAGACATTGAGGCCCTGGAACATGTTCAGAGGAGGTCTACGAAGCTGGTGAGGGGCCTGGAGCACAGGCCTTATGAGGAACGGCTGACGGAGCTGGGATTGTTCAGCCTGGAAAAGAGGAGGCTCAGGGGAGACCTCATAGCTCTCTATAACTTCCTGAAGGGACGTTGTAGTGAGCTGGGGGTCGGACTCTTCTCTCGTATAATTAGTGATAGAACTAGAGGGAATGGATTCAAGCTGCGCCAGGGGAGATTCAGGCTGGACATTAGGAAATATTACTTCTCGGAAAGGGTGGTCAGGCACTGGAATGCACTGCCCAGGGAGGTGGTGGAGTCACCGACCATGGGAGTGTTCAAGAAACGTTTGGATGTTGTGTTGAGGAATATGGTTTATCTGGGAAGTATTGGTAATGGTTGGACTAGATGATCTTCTAGGTCTTTTCCAATCTTGATAATTCTGTGATTCTGTGATTCTGTGATTCTGTGATCAGGCTAGAAGGAATGAACTATAATTTAGGCCCTCTCACTTCTTTCAAGCATACTACAATCCTTTAAAATAACTTTTCTTATCATAAATCTCGTACTGCTTGGCTAAGTATTTTTTTCGGACTCAGTGCCATCATAGAATAGCAATATCCCATAATGGGAACTTATTCCCAATATCAATGTTTTCCCTGCTGTTCAAAAGCTTTATTACATAGGACTGTATAGAGAAAATCAGAACAGTGAACCTGAATCAGCTGAAGAAGTAAGCATGTGTTTACTCTCTGGATTGTTCTTAATTTTCATTGCATTGTCTAATCAAATGACTACAGAACTTTCTGTGCCTTCATGAATTCATAGTAATGCCATGGAGGTGGAAACTAGTGCTTGGATATAGCTTGGATATAGACAGTGACTTTTGGCTAAAGCATCTCTTAATACGTAACAGAATTTAGCATATGGTTTACCTGACAAAATGAAGATACTGTAGATATCAGGTACAGAGTTACCTCTGATTTCCTTGAAGACCATAACGAACTAAAGAGAAATAACTGTAGTTTCATGATTCTTTTCATTCTAAAGCAGAAATCCAAAATAGATGAATTGTGTTGTAGAAACAGTTGTTTTTTATCAAAGTGAAAGCCTAGATGGCTAACTCATATGAGCCAAATCCCTCTCCTAGTCTACATTTCGTTGTTTTGGGAGAAGGAAAGGTGAAGTACCTTCTTTCATAATTCTACATGAGCTGACTGCTTCAGGTCTTCTTATAATAGGAACATGGCCACAGGCAAATTGAGCAAGTTAGTGGAAGCTGATGCATATTTCAGAAAGTTTGTACAAGTACATACCATTTATTCCTCACTCTTTTTTTTTTTTTTTCTTGTTATTTGGATCTGATTCTGACATCACTCAAATGCTTTATCAGCATTCAAATTCAAAGACAGCAATGTCTTTTTTTTCTTCTTCTTCTTCTTTGCTTAAAATTGTTTTGTTTTGTTTTTGTACTTCTGATTCTTCTCATGGCTTTTTTTTTTCTTTTTTTTTTTTTTTTCTTTTTATAGTAGATATAATTGTTTTAGTCTAATGTTTTACCACAGAGGTTTGAATAAACTTGGAATGGTAAAGAAAAGGGCAAAAAAGGGCAAGCATATATCTTTCTTCAAATACAAGAAAAATTGCTGGAGAGACATAGAATCTGTGCTTAATGGTCATGATAATATGTGTTATGTATATTAAGTTGTAACACTGAAAATGCAAGTTAGAAAAGCTTCTACAAGTCAATGACTGTGATACGTGAGTATGCATTACCTGAGACTTCATTAGTAAGGATATTTTTAAGTCAAATATAATCAATCCTGTCTTTGGAAAGAGAGAGGAGGAATAAATGATCTCTTAAAATTGTTTCAGTTCCTTATGTTCTTTTTCTGTAGCTATGCTGAAATTTTTGTTAATACCTACTAAAATATGTTTCCACACATATATGTGTATTGGATAAATGTTACATAAAGATTTTATATATATATGTGTATATATATATATATACAATATATATACAATTTTGAAAAAATATATATATGCACGTTTGTATGCATGTATATAGAAGGGGCCACTCTGAAACTAATGTCTCCTATTTTATCATGTTGACCCACTACATCAGAGGTAGATGTTGGTGATAAGGGCAGTAGGAGTTGAATCTTCCCACCAGTATACCCTTACATTTTGTTGTCATGTGACAGAAGGCAGCAGAAAAGCAGTATGACAAACTGGTGTCTGGCATGGAAGTGCACATGAAGCAAGTGGGGATAAATATAATGGTCTAATTTTCCATAAGGAAAACACTGCACCAGCTGATATGCATTGATGCTTGTTGAACTTTTCAGCAAAGACAAAACAGAGAGAGGTGATCACAGTGAGAGGTGATCACAGTGAGGCTGTGGGTGGTTCATTTCAGCAGTGGTGACACTGACAGGAAAGACAAGCCACATTCTGGATGGCCATTTATAGATACCACACTATGAAATGAAGAGTGTCTTGTTCATCTGTGCAAATTGCCTGATTGTGATGACTACATTGAGAAATGGTGTTTTGTAGTTGAGAATGTGCTCTATCAAATGGTGTTACTGTGCTCTTCATATCTGTTTTCTTTTCCATGGAAATAAATAAGAGGCATTACTTTCAGAGCAACCAGTGTAAAATATATGTAATATTTAATAGATACCAAATCACGTGTCTTTCCGGTATTTACTTTCAGAAAAGTCAGGAAACTACAGTGCCTTAGTGTCTCCATGCAGTATGACCAAAACCTTCCTTCTTTGTCTGTATTTTAAATATATAAATGTTTTCTGGTTATGATCCAGAAAATTTTCACCCTGTAGTGTTCCAGTATTTTGTATTTCCTGAAAATGGAGAAGTTTCCATGAAGAATTTCATGATTCATTCTTTAACTTCTTAACATTTTTTATTCTTGTTTTTTTCTTCTCAGAATGAACACAAACTCTTCAGTATCAGCATGACATGTAACCACAGAATAAAACGGAGAAAAAACAAACAAGTTATCTTGTGTATTACCTTTACACAAAGCTGAAATAACTCACTATATGCTGTGTTTTTCAGGTATACATACAGACTATTCTTAATGCAGTCACTGTGTGTGACTCACAAACTTCCCAAGTTGTCTTCTCCACTGTAGTAATCTCTTCTTTTGGAAAAGCAACCTCAAAATTTGTAAAATTTAACCTAAAATTTAGCTTTTCTATATACTTCTGCAGACTCTGACAGGTGCAATGTTAATGTTCTTCAGGTTAGCTCACTGCTAAGCAGAACAGTACTGTTGTTCCTTCCATGTCATACTTCATTATGTGCTCAGTAATAATTCCTATGTTCAAACAGAATTCCATAACATTTACTGGGCTATTTTCCAGTTTGTAAAGGTAATTTTCAATCTCACACTCCAAGGTATTTGCTTCTTCCTATTTTGTGTCACTCCGAATCAAACTCGTATTCTCCATAAAATTATTCCTCACATTCTCCAGCTCACTAAGGAAAACACTATATAGCACTAGAGCCAGGGAGATCCTTGTGGATCCAGACATTTTCCTAGGTATCTATTGATGGCTCTTTTCTGTTTACAGTAATCTCAGTATGTTATGTTATGTTTCTCCAACAACAAAATGTTTGTTATTATAGTAGAAGAAATTTCCATTGAGAAAGAGACAAATTCACATTCCCAGTACAAAATGCAACAAAAAGTGTTAAAGAACTGTACTTGCTGAACTGTGCTTTGCTAACTAACTCAATTTGAATGAAACCTTCTCTTGCTGTCATCATAATTTCTGATTTCTTAAATCCTTTTTTTTTTTTTTTTTTAATTCAGACTTTGAAAATCCAATGTATTTCTTTCATAAGTTTTTGACCTGGAAAATGTAATTTTTGAATAATAATTTTGTCCTCAAATTTCCAGATGGCTTTGTGATCAATGGAAATTCCTGTGGAAAAGAAGAAGAAAAATTAATTTTTTATCTTGTCTAAATTGTCAGTGGTTTTGCTGGATCTTAATGTATTGCATTGGTAACATAGGATATTTATGATATTTTTCAAACGTTTCTGGAGAACAGCATAAGGTTTTTAGTATCATAATAAATGAGTAACGTACAGGTGCTATATCAATACAATAGAAGCATTTCCTGGCCCCACAGATCTAATCAATAACCTAATTTTAGTCAAGTGAATGTGACAAACAATGAGTATGAATAAAAGCTACTTATTTAAAAATACAGCATTGCTGAATACAAACAATAAATCTAAATCTCATGAAAAGCGTGAAAGATGATCAATCTATATATGAGATGTTTGAAAAAAGAGTAATATCTTAGCTACATGTGAGACATAGTACTATGATAGAACATTGAATATAATTGCTATTCAGAAATACCAGTTTTCCTACAGAACCCCCCCCCCCCCCCCCCCCCCCCCTCAAAATAAAAACAAAACAAAACTTTCAGTTTGATTACTAGCATTATCTCCACTTTCATCTTCCTAGCACTGCAAAATCATTTCCCGAGCTTTCCCAGGTCCTGCACATCTCCAAATCAGTATCATCACAAGGAGAGGACCTTGCCAGCCTTCTGATGATGCAGGTTTTCAGATTGTAGAATCATAGAATACTGCAAGTTGCAGTGCTGCCCCTCAACTCCCCTCTAAGAAGCTGTAGGCTGCTATGAGGTCTCCCTTCCCTTCCCTTGAAAAAGGATTAGGGGAAGGGTCAGAGGAAGGAAAGGGTCACGGAAAGGAAAAGGAAAGGGAAAGGGGAAAGGGAAAAGAGTAAGGGAAAGGGAAAGGAAAAGAGAAACGGGAAAGGAAAAGGGGAAAGAGGAAAGGGCAAAGGGGAAAGGGTGAAAGAGCAAGGCAAGGATTTTTATCAATCATTTTTGTCAAACAATGTAATATGCAGGTCACTTCTTTTTGTCACTGAAACATTACGAGCATTGTAAGAGACAAGTTTATACATGTTTTGCATCCCTCTTGAGAAGAATAAGGAAAGGCATTCTTTTGTATCCCTCTGAAGCTAGAAATGATACTACTGAACACACACTGGTAATTGCATGTTCCACTGCAAAGAAGAAGGTGCTTTAGTAAAGAATATCAGATTGTCTATTTGATATTCTCTTACAACTGTTCTACTAGCTGCATTAAATAGTACCAAATGAAGAAACACAAGAAATAATGAGTAGAAGCAATAAAATGTAGCCACAAAGAAAATTAGGGTCTTTTGAGAATACACTAAGAATACTGATAAGGAAATGTTACTATTCACTTGTGCCACCTGTAGTTGCATCCAACAACAGAGTTAATTCTCTGTCTTCCAAGGAACTATACTCTGTGCTGTTTTTACATTTCACATGAAAAATCATGATACAAACACTGTCATGCTTGTATTTGAAATTTAAAGAAGATGCAAACAGAATCTGATCTCAAGGATACTTTGTTTATGGTATAGACTGCCTCATCTCCTTGGTCATTTCAGGTGTCAGCATGATCATGCGTTCTGCTTGAAAAGTTACTGATGGCAGCAAAAGACACATTTCATCCTTAGCATATGCTGATCATGATGTTTTAGAGTCTGTGATGTAGTCAAGTCTTCAGGCATGTCTTCCTTACTACAGTTTCACTAACAAAAGAGATAAAATAAAAACATGCAATGAATGTTGTTAGAAGGCTGGGTTTTGCTTTATTTCATTGATTTCATTTGTTTTTATGCAGGCTTATATATTAAAACTTTGCATAGCATAGGTAACTCAGTAATAGCTCACGTTTTTGTACTTCATTACATATACTAGTATGTGTATTTATGTGAAATGAACAAGTAGACTTTGTATAACAATCAAAAGTGCATGTAAGGCATTGCTATTACTACTTCTAGAAAAATGGGAAATGGCCTAGTGGTGATAAAGTTCATCTTTTTCATTATAATTTCAGTGGTCATGTGTTGGACTTAACTGTATTGATTTTCCATACTTTCCTAAAATTCTTTTCTATTTCTCTTCCAATAGGAAAATGCTTTTAACCTTAAATCTCATGTTATCTCATGTTATCAGCAGGATGGCTAACTGAAATTTAAACTATCTGTAATTTACAAAGTATCCAAAAAGTATGTCTTTTTTATACAGGTATGTCATACAAAGTGTAAATTTGAAGAATTCTGTGATAATTCATATTTCTAGCTGTTTAAGTTTAATATATATATTTTCCTTTCTTAGAATCAAATTTAATTCAAATTGCAGCTGAACCCATGCAATCTCTACCTCAGATTTTTTTTATTTAATTTAATAATATTGATATTAATGATAATAGCTCAAAAAAGGAAAAAAAAAAAAAAGAAAAAAAAAGTCTACTAAAAGGAGCTGATTTTCCACTTTAAACATGGGGAAGAAATACATTGAAAATTATCAGAAATACAGCTACAATAAAATGAATATAATAACTATAACATACATAATTACAGAGTCATGGAATAGCTGAGGTTTGAAGGGACCTCTGGACATCTTCTGATCCTATCCTCCTCCTCAAGAAGGGACACTGAGAACAGGTTGCTAAGGATAGTATCCAGGGGCTTATAAAAAGATCTTCAGGGAGGGTCAGAATAGTTTCAGAAGGAGCAAGAAAAAACACAGAAGGTAATGTTTGCTTGCCAGAGTTAATCTGGTGATCCTGACAGCAAGAATGTTAATTGATTTTTGTTATATTTGATATATAATAGATTTCTTCACAGTCTTATGCTTTATTATCTATTCAAAAAGTAGAGTTCATGAGGTATTTGACAAATTGTTGTGTAACATTAAAACCTAGGATACAAATTAGTAGTATAATTTAATAATAATGAAATGCGCTTCTCAGTTATCATAAACACATGTAGAATATAGAATATTAATATTAATAACATGTCCATTATAATGCCATAAAGCAATGGGTATTGCTTTGTTTTACATTAATTCAGGAAAAAAAAGAAATATCATCTATTGCTCTTGTAATTACAGATTGTAATATGTAGCAATTGAGTAGAAAGTTGTGCTAAGCACATACACTGAAAAGCTGGAACTATATTGCAGACCAATCGTCATAAAATACTAAGCATTTTTCTTCTTCAAATGTTGTACTGGGATTGTTCAGTGTAAAGATCAGAAATGAAGTAGGGAGTAAAATGAGTTGATTGTGTAAGAATCAGTGAAATTACACTAACAAAGTATTTAGATAAAATAGTTGTTGAAAAATATTAATACTATCATACAGATTTAGGAACTTGAAAATATATTGTCAATAGAGGAACATAAATAAGCTCACCAGATATTAAGACTTAGTTGTTTAATCTTTTATGGGTTTGCCTTAAAGATCTATTTTCTGTGCGATTTAAATTCTAGGTTTTGGCCTGAGTAGACTTAATTAGATAAACAAAGAACAAGATGGAGTTTCCATCTTCTGTGTTTCTAAAAAGAAGAAGCACACTGTAGATTCAGAAAATAAATAAAAAATGATTAGGAAAAAAAAAAAAAAACAAAAACACAAAGCTCTGTTAGGAAAAATATATTCTGTCAATACAGAATAATGGAAAGATTTGACCATGACACGAGCAGCTACTATATAACCAGTTGCTTCAGAAATTAGATACATTAGAATTGTAATTAACTTTAGTTTCCTAGCTCAGATTTACAATCTAACCATGCTTTACTTAATATGGTATGTTTTCCACAGGGATTTACCAAGATTTGTAGAACAAATATCATCTTTTCTGTTCAGAATTTCAACTGGTTCCAGCAAATGTGTTTAAATGGGCTTGAAGTTATTGAGTTTCAAGATAAAATTAGCTATGGTAGTACCAAGGCTGTTTTATTATCTTGATAGAAATATCCATGTCATCTATGATTAGAGAATGACTGGAAAAGTCAGAAATTCTAAACAATATGTACACATGTAAATAAATTTTAAATAGCTAATAGCATCTAAAATATAAAAGTGTTGTCTTCACATGTAATACTGTCAGACCCTCTTGTCACTTTATTTCTCAGAGGTGAACAGATTGCATGAAGATACAAGCCAGTGTGGATCCAAGAAGTATTAGAAATCAATTTATTAACAAGATTAATGGCATAGGAAGTTAAACGATGCATGTCATCTTTCTTCTATCTACATATCTTTCTTCTGTTACAAATGAAACATTGAAGATAGTAGTGAAATTTAAAATAATTGTAAATCAACAGAAATGAATATGTAGATTGATGGACAGAATGTATTACTAAACATCAGCTTTTAAATATTAGTTAAAAATCCTTGCATTAGGTAACAAAGTTCATAGGTAAATACGATGATGGCAGTTGTAAATTAAAAGGAATACATCTTTGACAAAGTTTAAGATGAAACTTCTGATAGGGAAGGTTTCTGAGTTCTTTTTGTGGTCTTTTGAAGCATTATCAGGATAGGAGTCTTAAAAATTTTTGGCAGTTCTGATCAAGCCTTGTAAGTACTAGGAATTTGCATTCCTATCAGGGATGTTTTCAATAACCCACAGATCTGTTATCACAAGAGGGCACTGTAGGAATGCCTGCTAAATAGTTGCCAAATACTCATCTGAAGCATATTGGTTATATTTCTTTTTTCATTTTCTCTTTCCATAAAAGTACAGTAAACAGTAAAATGCTAGCATAACTACCAAGATCTCACAGTTTAATGTAAGCCAATTTTTTTTTTTTAGTGAAGAATACTAAGAATTTGTTCCATATAGTCAAAGACCTGTTATCAAATTATAAACAGTTATCATCCTTTCCAGAGCCAGTTCTCTGTTATAAAACATTTATTCCTCCACCCTTATATTAACCATACCATCTTCTTCTTCTACTTTTTCTAATGAGAAAATGTTCTTTTTAAATATCTTAAACAACATTTGTGAATAATTTATTTATTAATATGTTAGAGATGTTGAATGGGAGTTGGAGTTCAGGTCTTGACAGCAACATTTCCTGGCATAAACATAGGAAAAAATGTTGATAGTTTATCACACTTCTAGAAAAAAATCATTTCTATTTCTAGTTACAATTTTAATATATCTCTGACCTAGAAGAGGAATAGAAGTTACTGTTTCCTTTTAAAATGAAAGAGAATAACTACAGCATTGACAACACAAATTATGACAACTGGAAAACTTGTTGGAAAGTAAGCCCACATATATATTTTTGATTTCCTAAGAAGAGGTTTCTTTCAACATCTTTCCCCCTCCCTCCCCCCAACCAAAGAAAAATGTACAGACAATAATAATCAGCTTGTTACCTGCAAAGCTGAATGATGAAAGTTATCTTCAGCTTAACTCCTAACAATATTATCCTTATTTTCACATCATGGGGATTCTTGTTTATGAAGATAACTTTTTATTTCTTGACAAAAGGCTGTGTTTGTGAAGTTATGCTTTGTAATGGATAATGCAGTTCTGTGAGTAATTATCACACTTTTTTTTTTTTTTTTTTACCCCCCTGAAATATGAGTATGTGTTTTTATACCAACAAGTAGAATTTTACAGAGGAAATCCAATATTTTTATCAGAAATATTTAACAAGTTTTTTTTTACTAAAAATAACCCTAATAAAATAATTGAAATATTCTTGGTGTTTTGATTACTATTATTACTATTCTGTTTAATCTTTGCATTTATGTCAACTTGTCTTTGACATGTTTCAGCGGACTATCTATGTAAAAAAGAAGCGCTTCTGGAAGTTACAGGTGAACTGGTGTCTTCTGGCTACATGATATCACACAAGAAATATAGTTTATATCCTTGTGTTCTACAGAATCAGTTACTAGTTAAGTAACAAAAATAGAGCTGTCCATTTGTGAGCACAAACTAAAATTTAATCTGCCTTCAGATTAACAGGACCTATTTTGAGTATTTTCAGTTTTGTTGGTAACTTTGAGGCTTCTTCATAATGAAGGGAAATTAAGACTTTGAAACTGGTTAATATCAGTCTTAAAGACCAGGTGTGCTTCCTTTCTCTTTGATACCACAAAAACTGCAAGGAACAATGTTTCAAGTTAAGCACGTCAGTGAATTTTCTTTTAAGTCTTCTTTGCTGCTTTTCAAACTAAGATAACTGAAGATGGGTTTTGAAATGCTACACCATTCTGGTAAGCTTCTTAAGGATAGTAAAATAAAGTTAGGTTTAAGAAACTCTACTGAAAATGCACATCATAAAATCATTTGAAGGCAAGGAAACAGTAAGCCTGTACTTTCAAAATTGGATAAAAAAAAATCAAACTTCCATGTAGTTTACATATTCATTAACTACGTTTAATCTTTTTGCTTTTCTGTCAGCTGCAGCAGATGTGTAATGTATATTGTCTATTCCCTACTACTTTGCCAGATCAGTTGGAAAAAAAAAATGTACTAAAATTCATCATGTTTCAAATGTCCCTTTGTCTTCAGACTACAAAGAGATACATTACAAATCCTTTGATCAAATTGTGGCTTCAGCAAATTTTGTTTGATTGCAGAAGGTCTTTCTCTGTCAAACTTTGCTGTGTAGGGATTTTGGAATATGTGTTTCTCTGAAACCACAGGCAATTCTGCAAGTGGGCATATGCAATAATTCAAAAGCTTGTACTGTGTAAATCTTGATCAACTGTAATGGATAAAACTCTGGTTTTGCAGATACACTGAGTCATTGATGCAATTGGATTTGACATATGAACTGGATACTATCCTTTCAATTCTTTACAAATGTTCACACAGAAATCTTTGAAATCCTGGGAGTTTCAATTGATTTCTTCCTTTTAGATTCATTAAAGATGAGTTGCCACCTAAGCTTTGACTGAACAATAGACAGATGTTTGCTATAGTATCTTTCCACTTGTCTGAATTCTGGTAGTTAATTACCGTTTCAGCCACAAAGATCTTTCCTCTAACAGTTCAGTTTTAACAGTCTCCTAAGAACACTCTGACATGGACATTGTCTCATCATTGGTAAACCTTTACTTTTAAAAACATGATACCCTTTCTGAAGTTAGAGCTTGAGAAAAGCAGCATAAAGTCTGACAACTTTCTGTAAAATGTGCTTAATAATATTGTAAGCTAAAAGCCAGGTGCTCTTTCCCATGGTCAGTGAAGGAAACTCTCTTTAGTTCCCACAGTAAGTAAGACATGTTTCAAATAAGCATTCAGGTCAGAAATTTTTCCTAAGTTGCAAAAGAAATTCTTAAATGAAGAAATTTAGAGAAAACAGACTGACTAGAAGGCCATGGAGGCAATTTGTGTTCATTATGTTGTATGTCATAGGATGAAATATTTTAGTCTGTAAGACAGGACAAGAAGAAATGTGGATATTACACACAAATCAAGGTAAATAAACTGTATCCTCTGAAAATGATTATACCTTACCTTGTAAGTGTTTTACTTACTAAAAAGATGATGCTGTTTGAAGGCCTATGACACCTTCAAGAAATATAACAGTATAGTAACTGCAGCAAGTATTAAAACTAGGAGTTGACTTACAAAAGCAATGTTGCTATACAACAATTACAGGAAAAAAAAAAATATATATATATATATATATAGAGAGAGAGAGAGTATTAAGCAACATTGAACTCCTAACACCTGGAAATTTTGTTCTGGCAACAAAGAGTAAAAAAATAGTGAAGACAAAGAAAAATTATGGCTCATAGATTGATAGTGAATGCATTGTAATATATTCCTATATTATTAAAATGATTCATAAGTAGGTTTATTACTTCAAAAATATGATTGAACTTTAAAATACCAAGGTTTATAGTATTATAGTATTACTTACTTGAAGAAACTCTCAGGCTCTCTTGGCAAGGTTCTCTGCAAGCTTAAAAACAGTGAAAACTGCTACACTAAGAAGTAGCATGAGTGAATTATATAAATCAACAAACTGGCATTGAGTTTACTTTCTATTGTAAGGAAGTTGGATTTGTTTTTCCTTCTGCTGCAAAAGATTAATGTCATACTATATTATAACAGATATTTGAGGTTGAAAAGGTGTACAATTTATTACTGAGATTATAATTCAGATTATAATTCAGAGATTACGCTTCTCTTTCTGAATTGCTACATGTTGTTTTCTCTTTTTACTTTCACAAACTTTAATCATCTGGGTTTGATTTTTCTGATAGATTTTATCGTAAATATCATTATTATTATCTAATGTTTATTTTTAAAATTCAGTCTCCTGTACTCCTCCCAAAATTTGTAACAAATCATTTGAATAAATCATTTGAAAAAAAATGTATAAGTGGGTGTACAGCTTTAATATTTTGATGATATATTTCTTACAGATATTCAGGAAAGTTTTGTTTGTTTGTTTGTTTGTTTGAGTTTTGTCATTTAATTCATCTAGGATTTTCTTTGCATTGGCCATATACCAGGAACATTATCCTTGCAATTACTGATCATCTGCGGTGATGTTGATGTTAGCCTGAGGTCCAGATATGGCCAGTAGGAAAAAAAAAAAAAAAAAAAGTTTTAGTGATTTACTTTGTCTATTCTTTTTTCTCCCTTTCCACACTTTCCAGGAAAAAAGAAACAGGAAACAAGATCAAAGTTTTGTCCACCAAGGTATGGATGACATAAGGGTCCTTGACAAGAAGACACTTGGGCCTGAGTGTCAGTGAAACAGGCACTATTTTTCATTAGAACATAGCACTTGTTTCAACAAAATAATTCATTCTAAATCCTGGGTAAGCTTTGTGGAGAATGAAGTAGAGGAGAAGGAAGAAGAACATCTGGATATTTAGT
>JAPSGF010000033.1:3521390-3619689 GCA_035772895.1 Perdix hodgsoniae
TTAGTATTACATATATATCATATATACATGGCACTCTTTTTTGCTTCTGCTTTAGTATATTCCACATCATTAGAAACAATTGTAAGAATAGGTCTGCTCCTTCTGTTCCTCTAAGCTTGCTGAGAAAAGATGTACATTGTTCAGATAAGCATTCTACCTGTTCAGTCTCACAGAGGAAAGATGCATTCTGCTGTAATTATATCAGACACAAAAAATCTGCCAAACAAGAAACAACAGATGGCATGCAACATTCTATGATCTGTAGGAGTCTCTTCAAAGTAATATTCTCTGTAATAAACCCTGTCACAATTTGCTATAGTAATCGCTCCTGATTTTAGTTTGCAAAAGTATTTTGTACAATGTGTTGAAATCACTCCTGATTTTAGTTTGCAAAAGTATTTTGTACAATGTGTTGAATTAATGCATGAATATTCGTTTGTGCATTTTTCATATTATTTTCATGTATATTGTGTATTGATCAGGGAACCAGCATTTACATCAGGAACCAAATACACAAAGTAAATACTGGATAAAAGTATCACTGAGTCTGTAGCACAAGGACATCTGTTATTTTCAAGTATTTTCCAGAGGGCAGGATCTTAGCAGAATAAGTTCAGAAAGAATCAGATAGCAGATTGTTTTCATTAGTAATGAACTTCTTGATGGATTTAATTACTGTCTGATTAATAACACATCAAAACAAATGCAACAAAATTTTTTTCAGATAAATATTAGGGTTTTTACATTATCAAACAGTAACTGAGTACAAGAGATTCCCTTCTGGGCTTGTGTATGCCCTGCCATACCCATTACTTATTTCTGACAGCTAACACCCACTTCTCATGAAAAACTTGCCTTGAACTTCTTGCTCCAAGGAAAATCTTACTTTTCTACAGCTGTATTGTAATTTCATTTGTCATTCCCTTCATATTGCTTAAATGTCACTTTGGAGAAATAGCCAAATAGTAATTAGCACTGATTTGTTCGTAATGTTTGCACCGTGTCTAATCCTTCAGAGTAGCAGTGCTTTTGTACTGAGTGATTCCACTTCTTGTTACGTGTAATAGCCCATGCTCTTCACCACAGAGATATACATGTGCATATTTTCCAATGTGCATGCATCTCTAGACACACATATATACATGCTCTGTCACTTTTCCATCCTACTCCAAGTTCTCATCCACCCAGGTACAATAACAAAATATCTCATCAGAAACATTGCTTTGTCTGGTCTAGTCAGTTCATCAAAACATTTTAATGAAGGCACAA
Source organism: Perdix hodgsoniae (assembly GCA_035772895.1). Classification (NCBI taxonomy): domain Eukaryota; kingdom Metazoa; phylum Chordata; class Aves; order Galliformes; family Phasianidae; genus Perdix; species Perdix hodgsoniae. The sequence continues at coordinate 3,522,660 of JAPSGF010000033.1, forward strand.
TCTTGTATTTAAATAATCCTTGTCATGTTCTCTTTTCAGAATCTTCACATTCTAGAGGTCATTCTGAACCACTTCCTTTTTAAGAATCTCTTCTCAAGCAGTAAATTCATAGAATCATAGAATGGCCTGGGTTGAAAAGGACCACAGTGATAATCTAGTTTCAGCCCTCCTGCAGAGGGCGGGGTCACCAACCACAGGCTGCCCAGAGCCAAATCTAGTCTGGCATTGAATGCCTCCAAGGGTGGGGCTTCCACAATCTCCTTGGGCAACCTGTTCCAGCATGTCACCATCTTCTGAAAATCTAACCGAAAATCTAACCTAAAAATCTCCTGTCACAGTTTAAAACCATTCCCCCTTGTCCTATCACTATCCACCCACCTTTGTAAACAGTCATTCCCCCTCCTGTTTATACGCTCATTTCAAATATTGGAAGGCCACAACAAGGTTTCCCCAGAGCCTTCTCTTCTCCAAGCTAAGTAAGCCAGGCTCCGCCAACCTTTCAGTTAATTCAAATTAATTTAGTATACAATTTTAAAATGCCCTACGTATACTGTCACCTGCTGTGATTGTTGTCATTAACAAAGCTAAAGATTTGGATTTATGGAATGAATTGTAAGCATCAATATGTGTTTAGTAAAGCTGTTAAAATGCTGTAAATCTTTTATAATCAGAGAGGAAAAAATCAAGTATGGCTGCATTTTGCTACAAGACAAAATCTGAAGTTGATAATTATTTCATTTATGATATTTAAAGTAATTATCCTGAAATTCTGGACATGACATTACTGAGTGAAATACAGGTGATTTTAAAACAGTAAAACACTGCAGTCACTGAAAATAAAAGAGAAGTTGCATTTCTTCATCCAAGGTATTACCAGTAATTTTTTTAATATAAATTAATATTCAAAGAAAGAATATTGCCTACTACAATTAAAGATGTTTTCAATGAAGTCTACCTTTTCTATTTCACTTGCTGATAAAACTAGTAAATCTACAGTCTCATGTTATAGATTTTATAAAAAGTTTTGAGGCTTTAAACATGCAGTTTTACAGGTAAATGACAGGACCAATCACATTTCTATCATTTTCAAAAATATTAGCAAAGAATTTCAGTGAAGGAAAGCCTTTGGCTATATTCTCATATTTCATAGTTTTGAAAGAAGACCAAAATGTAGGCTTACTAGCATTTTAACAGTTAAAAAAATATATTGAAGAAAAAAAAATTAGTAGCATTAATAGGAACAACAAAATATTATTCAAGATGATATGTCTGTCAAATGAAAGAAGTGTCTTAGCAAGCTGAGTACACTTTTTCTTTATTTTCAAATTACACATTTCTTGGATTTTCTGTGGTGGGGCACCATATACAAGAATTCAATCCCCTCTTATTATTTTTCCATTTCATGGTTCCAGTTCCGAAGTTAAGTGATTGATACTAATAATTTACTGTAAGGTGTTCTTTTTTTCTTTAGAAAGAAAATAGCATTTTCTTGCTCATTTTTTTTTTTTTAATCCTTGCTTGAAGTTTATATTTCCTTTACCAGCTTTTACTAGAATGTACTTTGAATACTAATGATTATCTTGTAATATTGTATCTTTGGATATAGACTACAAAAACCTACTATATGCCTTTTGAATGAATAATGTCTGATTTTAAATGGAAATTAAAGAAAAAATATATTTTCCGGTGTGGCTTTTTCTACTATATCTGACACTTGGCTACACCTTCCCTTAAAATCCCTCAACACCCTTTTGTTTATAATATTTTCTGTTTACTGACCTTCTGCTTTAAGAAAATATTTGATTCAAATTGTTGGAGAGATCATAATGTCCTAAGTTTTCTTACAAAACAAGTCCAAAAGTTGTATCTTGTTGGTTTATGAACTTTTTACAAATTTTACACTGCAGTCATAAAATATCAAAGCTATGGATGTTGGTACATCAGATACTACCACCTTCCTGTAGAACAGAGATGATCTGTCATTGCTGCAGTTACTGTAATCTTGTGTATGCCTGATGGAGGCTTTTGCACGCAGGCAAATCTCCACTAACATCCTGATCTATCTACTTGAAGTAAATTTTATAAGGAATGGCTGATGCATCATTGAACAAATTCAAGTATAACCACAAATGTGAAAAGCAAACAATTAGTCTGCTTTTGAAACAAAAAGATACAACATTGGTATAATACAAACTATATGATAAAACTTTTTAAACCAATTAAATTCAAAGTGAGTATCTTTACTATGTCCTTAAATTCACCAGAAAGCCATAACAGCAACGTACCTTTGAAGCTTTGTATCAACTATGTATTGCTTGAATGCCAGATGGTTTGAATTGTTTGACTGAGATACTAAGAAGCGCACTCAGATCATAAAGTGGGGTACAATCTCATTTTTCAAGCTATCTATACTTATTTTTAGCATTAAAAGTAAAAAATTAATGCATATTTTCTCTATTTAACAGTACAGATAAAAACTGTGGAGAGTGGATAGAGGATGGCAATTTGTTAGAGCTGAAATGAAACAGAACTCCTTTGATGGAACTGAAAAATATTACCTTCAAAAAATGTGCCCTTCTTTTTTATTTATTTATTTATGTAGGATGAAAACTGTCTGTCAAATATAACCTGATTTTGCAGGTGGTTTTGGTTCCTCTGTAAGTGTTTCTGGGTGAATTTCTCAGATGTAAAATTAAAAAAAAAAAAAAAAGTGTGCAAACTAAGAGGTGAACCATAACTGACAGCAGGATCTTGGGCTTTTAATTGCTTGAAGCCAGAATTCAAGGCATACAGTCAGCTACATTAAGTCTGCACCATTTTTCTGCGCAGAAGATTATTATGCACAGCCATCAGTGCATTGCAGCATTGCTGAAAGTCAGGGTTTTTTTGTGAGGACAGCTGAGAGAATGACAGATACTTTACTGCTTTGGAGATGCTGAGATAAATTTCAGTTGAATTTGGAGAATGAGTTCTCATTAAGACTGGGGTCATTCCTAGAGCTTCGAGGTAAATAATGCATCCCACTATTCTCCTAATCTAAATACTATATTGTGAATAAAGGAGTGCAATTAACATTGGCTTATAATCAACTGATGTCATTAGTATGTTTTAAGATCATTTCTTATATAAATGTTTTTTCATACTGCTTACATAAACAAGCATCAGAATGTGGTATCATCGTAACTATTTTCATACAGAAGGAAGACGATGTTTGTGCACAAGAGATTCTGTATGTCTTCTCCATACCTGATGATCAAAGTTATTACAGTATCAGTTTATTATTATTATACTATTTTATAATTCTTAAAATAAAGTATGCTTCAGAATTCTCGAAGAGGTTCTTGTAAAGTCCTTTTCCAACAGCCAGTTTGTGTTCCATCTCCATAAATAAATGTATATTTTATTTAGATCATCACAAAGCTATCTAACCAAATACGTAATCTAAAACATTAGGCAATGTGCACATGGCTCCCACTGATTGTGCATATGTGCACAGAAAGTACAATTTATTTGTTTACGGAAAACTTTACGTACAGTCATGAGGCTCCACTCATGTAGGTGTATTCATTGCAGCACTAATATAAACTGAGTCATCTTCTATAATCAGGGAAAGATAAAAGTTGTGAATAATTGATGGACACAATTCAGACCAGATACAGGCAAGATGTTATTATTCAGATGCTTATCAACAAATAATTCAAACATGCAGCTTCTGCAAACTTCAGTTAAGTGTGACAAATTTAAAGTTGTTTGCATTAAGTGAGAGCTTATACTTTAATACCTGACAAAGATCATAATATAATTACAATTACAATTTTTTATGCAAGAATGTAGTGCCCTAGAATAATCAAATACTGTTTGTAGCAAAATATCAGTATAACTGTATTATGTTCTGTATACATTTAAATAAATGAGTTGTGAATTAAATAAGTCATACAGTGAAAACAGAAAAGAAAGCAAAGTGCAAACATTTCAGTCCTTTCTTAGTCATTAGTATGATTTACAAACTCATTTATCTTGGCTCAGTTTTATATCTTTAAGGAAATCTGAGCAGCACTATATCTTGATAACAGAAATTTGACTTCATTAACGTTTCTGTGGTCTACTAATTTAAGCCTTAGTTTTTCTCCCAGTTTCCAGCATAAATAGCTATGATATTTCTGCTTCTTGAGAAATTACTCTTCCAGGCCATTATAAGAATTGTTTTTATAAAGTATTGTTTTTGTTCAAAGTTGACAAGTTAAATCCAGCTTAATTTTTAATTCTTAATTTTTCAGTTGATTTGTATTTGTTCTGGCTAATGGTAATTCTGCTGTTTATGAGAAATAAAATGGAAAAAACAGCTTGTTACATTTAAAATTATCCAACAAACTTTTCATAACTGCTTTTTTGGTAACAGCCAATTGAATGAGATGGAAGAAGAAATAGGAGAGACTTTGCCTCAAGGCAAGGAGACGCATTTGGTTCAAACTGCTTTTAAAAGATTCTGTAAGTGTTCAAAGACTCTTGCTTAGAATATTCTGCCAGTGTCATGTTTGTTCCATCCTCTCACCATCTCTGAATCTTGAAGGTAGAGCTGCTTGTGTATCATCCTCAGAAGTAAGAGCTCTAAGACTTTCCAACAGAGGAAGAAATTAAACATAGTATGCATGTGATTATGCCTTCTAGCTGCCAATATGGCAGCAGTAGGACTGAAGCCCCGATGGCCTGTCTTCTGTTTTTTGGTTTTTTGGTTTTTTTTTTTTGTTTTGTTTTGTTTTTTAATACTTTATGTACGCAGACATCATTTTTGGATAATCTTTTGACTAACATTTTCTTCCTGTGTTTCTCAGTTTTTTATATTAAATGTTATAAAAAACATGATCTCACTATTTTCCCTTAGGATGCTGGAGGCGTTCTGATTAAATTTATTTCATGAATGAAGCTCTTAAAAGATGGGCCACATCTATCTAATTTATATGTATTTTTTTGTTCAGTTCTCTATAGATCTAAAAGTCTGATAAAGTGACAGGGAAAGAGGAGTCTGAAATGTAGATATCCCTTTGAGCATGTGTACAGAAGCAATTCAGAAAAATAACTTAATAATGCACTTATACTTTCACAATCAACAGTCTTATTATATATTAATAACTTCCGTTGGTGTGTGTATACACACATAGAACTCCTGCATACATAGAGCCATCTGTTTTATGCTTGTTCAGCATTCTAGTACACCACTTAATAATTTTCTGAAATTAAATTATTCTCTACAGGGATAATCTTTGTGGGAAAAAATAAACTCCCCTTAACAAACTAAACTTTGTTCTGCCCTTGGGGAAGGAACAGCAGCTGATGTCAACACCTACATATCAGTGCATACATGCATGAAGGTTTTAAGGGTTGAATTCTTGTATTGTGGAAAAAAGTATATTGTTCAAAATGGATTCAGGTGATTATGGGAGGAATATCTTGAGAAAAAATTACCATCCCACCAAACACAGTCTTTTGGGGGGGGGGGGGGGGGGGGGACGGGACGGACGACAACAGCTACATTCCTAAATCATTTGTGATCACGTAGATTAAATCACAGGTAATTCTTTAATGACAAAGATCCTAGCATCTGTGTCTGTCTTTTTAATTCCTAATTCACCTCACATAATGACAGGAATGAAAAGAATTGTGAATTTTGTTTCACAGTTAAAAAAATATTACCAGACTCCTTAGAACCAGATCTCTGCTCACTTGTGTTATTTCTGTCTTCAGTACACAAAAAAAATCTCCTTCAGTTTTAAAAGAGCAATAAATGTGTGCTTTTTTTTTTTTGGAATAATAAATAGGTGCTCTTGAACTTTCTTCTCAGTCAATGACTTAATAACCACTTGGTATACTTGATCAGACCTCTACCACCAAATATATTCCCCAGTCAGGTCAAGGTCTTAACATTTCAAACTTCTTAGCTTTGTAGCACTTTGCCTTCAGTAGAGAGAATGGACTTGTTAAACTGCTGAGAGAACTGATATGAGAGCGGAAAATCTTATTTGTCTTTTATATTTGTCTTTTATACGAAATAACAAATTTAAATCATTTGAATTTGTTTTCCCAGAGAATGCTTGTGCCTTAGATTTCTGGAAATGTAATTAAGATAGTATTTTTTCCTTTCAATAAAAATGTAGAGCTATAAGAGATAGAAACACCAGTTTTCAAGCAATGCAACAATCTGGAATCTGCATCTTAATTGAACACAAGCTTTTCTATTGTTCTTTCTTAGTCGGTTTTACAACTCCAACTCTGATGTACATCTTTTGCCATAAGACTGAAGAAATAATTTAAAAGAAAAGCTACATATGGCAGAGTAGAGTTGAATCTAAAAGAGAAGTTAGCTTACATAATAGGAACAGCTCACAGGGTGACAAAAAAGACTACATAAAATATATTGATTCTGTGGGGCAAAAAATTCACATCTGAGCCTACACAAAGAAAATCTTTTTAGCAAGGTAAGAAGGAATCTAGTTATATTGTAGATTTTCTTTCTTTATGCTCAAATCTGTCATAGTTTTGTAATGCTGGAAATAGGAATGAATGCCCCATCTACTGCTTGATATCTGTCATAATAGCTCAGCAAGACCTTATCAAAATACAGTACATCACTGCAAAGCAGTAAGTACTGTATTGGGTTATTCTTCTCGTTTTCCCCATTTCCATGCTACACCAGTATCTTAATTCATTTTGCATCAATACCTCCACTTCTCCTTGAGAAGTTTTGCTGATGCCTTTTGTTCATTTCTTGCTATAGAAAATAGAGAACATTCATTCTTTTATGTGGATCTAATTGAAAGGTAGAGAGTAAACAAACAGGTTATTCTCTTATTTTCACTTTTCTCCCTAAATATGAATGTGTTTGTTGTTGTTGTTGTTGTTGTTTTACTACTCCATTCTCATTTTGTTTTGCAACCTATTATTATTTTTAGCTCTGTCTGGTACATTTTCTTTTCTCACAGAACTGCTTCCACAATGAATTAAGAGTTCTTCCGGGTGTTTTGCTCTGCACTACTTTACTGTCACAGTAAGGTCAATAACACTGTAAAAATTATCCTCTCTCACCCTGTTTTCCTGCTTTCAGTTCCCCCTTCCCTTCCACCTCAATAAATTTTAAGATGACATGTTTGCAAGTTCTGTTTTTCACCAGTTTAAGGGGCTGTCTAGTAGGAAATAAATTCTGAATTCTATAAATTGTATATTTAAATATTAATTGAATTATATAGGATTCTGATATCGACAATCACCTTTAAAATCCTGTTTCTTCTTTTGTCCAAATTTTTTTCATATGGGAAGACAATTCTAAGAATAGCATTAAAAAATAACCAAAACACAACGAACTAAAACAAGGAAAAACATGACATTTCTTTCACCAAACATAAATACTTTTTCAAAATTACTAAATGATCACACGTTAGATAATATGTTTTTCTGACTTCAAGATTTATTTTTAATTAATACTGCTGCTACAAGTCTAAAATGTAAAACTGATATGTATATTTGTCTACCTCTTTGCCTTGAGAAAAGTCTGAGACAATGTGTTAGATCCATTACTACCCTGCTCCTTACACAAAGACAGTGTAAATGAAAATAAACAAAAAATGTTTATAGGTAGTTATCATACTTTTGTTTCTTATACCAGAAGGCAAAAAGATTTCAAATGGTGAGGATCACCTCGATGCAGATGCTGGAGTGCCTTTCCAAAACCCCAGTTTTAGAAAACACAAATTTCTTAACTAAGTGTATCACATTGTATGTCCTTATGCATGACGCTAGATAGTCATGAATGTGTTCTCTTTTGCCAGTGACACAGTTCTATTATGGCTGGGAAGAAAAACAGAAGGCTAAAAAGCAAGAGCTATGCTTTGCATAATAAAGGAAACTTTATTTTAGGTAGTAAAGGGAGAAACAGAGAATGTTATTGTTTTGCTAGAGTTAATCCAAATAATTAATAATACAGTTATATCACTATCTAACATTTCATATATCTGCGGAAGGAAAATATTAAAAAGTAATTTCAAGGTTTCCAGATCTCAGAATCCAAAACTTTGCATGCCTATATTAATTTTCCTAAATACAAAAAGCTACATGTTTCCTCTATGAGGAAAGATACAGACACACGGAATGAAGGAAAGCTCAATGAACGGGAGTCACTGTGGTTTGGTCCAGTTCAGAGAAACTAGTTCAAACAGTTTTCTGAAGAACAGACTTAAAATATCCCAGGGGCATCGCCTGAATCTCTTTAAATTCTCACTCTTTCTGAGAACAACACTGTCCACTGATTGCTTGGCATTAAACTATTTCTCTCAAGCTTAAAGAAAGAAATGTCCTATCCCAACATTGAACTGATATTATTTGAGCAATAGTTCTATGTCTGCATATGAATATTTATTGGTTTAGTCCCAGGAAAAATGCTTTCCTTGATAATTCCTTGCTTCTTTAAATCTCAAATACATACCTTTCTGCTAAAATGGTTAGAGAACATTGCTGTTGCTTCTATTTGCTTAAAAAATGTGCTCTTCTTAGAAGGTGACTGATTTTAATCCTGAAGAATTTAACTCTGTTCTGACAAGAATATTTAGAATATTGATGGAAGACCTCTCCATTTGAATGTCTAGAAGCATATGAGCAAAAAAAAGAAAAAAAAAATCTGTTTTCACTATAGAAAATTCTTTACAGTCATATATTTCTCAGTTAATTGCATATTGTGAAAAAATATTACAGTTTTACTATTACTTGTTATTCAACACTGAAGACAGGACATGAATCTGGTTAGCATGATGGATAGACAGCCAATTGAAGAAAGTTTTAGAGTACCCTGGGTGTAAAGTTCTTGTTTCTTAGCCGTTTCCTAGCATTTGGCCACTGCTGAAGGTCTATGAGTGTTCTGACTGGAAATCTTAACTGGACCCTGAAGAGTAATTATTTTATCTCTCTCATATATACAAATCGCAACTGCTAAATACAAGACTAGACAAAACTTCAATCCCATGACAAAGTATTAAATGTTCCTCTTTATTTTAGACTCTCTCAGACTTGACTACTTGACAGACTTGACTACTAAAAGTTAGCAGTATCACCTCTATCAGATTGCTATAAATTTGTTAACAATACAGAAGGTAAGTACTTTTTTGACTTTGACTTCAATCTTTAGGATAATTAACAAGAATTTAAAACAAGAAGTTAAGAAGCACCATTGTTTATGTGATTATCTATAAATGGATATGAAATATGGATGTACAAATATAAAAATATGTACGCACTGAAGAGGTGTAAAGTCAATTTCAACATCAGAATAAAGGAGAAAGAGAAAGGAAAATTAAAAATAAAAATAAAATCAGCAATTCACTCCTGTGAAGTTTTGGTAACACATTTCAAAAAACAATACCAGTGAAAAATCTTTTTCCAAAATTTCCGTAGCTGTTTTCTCCAGTTCCAGTAAATTATTTTACCTCAAGCTCTGACTACATAAATTTTTGCTCAGAAGGCTTAATTAAAATTTGCTTTATTCCAACCAGCATCCTAGCTACATGTTTATTACTCAAAGCCAGTCTCTGTTCAAGCAGTAACAAACCACCTGTGGGAATACACCCAGCAAATGTGAATCCCAGCCAGCTGTAACTACAGCAGGCAAATTACTGGTTCACTGGAATAGTCTACCTTTATTTATTTTTCCTTAATTATAATACAAGGATTTTAGAAAATGAAATTATATCTGTTGCAAGGCTAATCTCCCCCAGCAGAATAAGTTCAAAATGTATAGAAACATATATATAAATTTAGAATAATACATAGCATCTAAAAGTTAACCTTTATCTATGTAGATTGACCAAAAAAAAAAAAAAAAAAAAAAAGTCCCTGTTCAGGCTCTACCATTCAAATTAATGATCCAGACAGGGGAGAGACTTTTGAATGCAAGCAATTTAATATATACATTATCAAATGGATTCATGGCATGTACATTCTTATGGATGAAAGGTTTGTTTGAGCAGTTCAATTCAATTTGAAGTAGAACTTAGTAAAAATAGGTTTTTACAGTCTTTGATACATGTAAAATTAGTTGGTTTCTCAGCTTTTGTTCTGAAATATTTACCAAATTCCCATATTAAACATTGTGCTCTGAAGTATTCTACACTGTGTAACAGCCTATTTTATGTCATTCTAATCTTAGATCTCTATAGGGTGCTTTCAGATGAAAAAGTCTTATAAGTGTTTCTTATGAAGGTAGAAAAACTTGCATCAACATTAGGTAAAACAAATTGTGCTGCAAGTCACTAGCTGCATATCAATGAAAGTTACTTCATCTGCTGTGACAGATATTTAACTTGAAGTAAGATCATAAAAAAAGAAAGTATAAAAGCTATTAATATGTTTCACAAAAATTTGAAAACTCTGTTAATGAAATTTTTTACCCATTCCTTTACTTTCTAGATACATATATACTTCATTCTTTGGTCTTTAGTTTCTTATTTCTTTTAATTAAAAATAATAATAATAAAAAAATAGGCAAACTGAATGTCAATCCTGTAGTTAGAACAGTTTTTATAGTTCTTGTGGTTTTGCTCATGACTTCGTAATAGAATGTACTCCAAGCTCTGTCATATTTTTACCACTTCTGAAAGTTGGATGAAAACGGTTTCTTGATCTGAATTTCTACCTGCCTATTCAGTAAAATTATTTTCAAATGGAAAAGCAGATTAAATAAAACTGCAATATCTCATGACAGTACACCATTGTAGGCAACAAAATGTAATTCATCAGAAAACATTGACAATTACAAACCAAGACAGAACCTGCAGCCCATAAGGCCAACTGTATCCTGGGTTGCATCAAGAGAAGTGTGACCAGCAGGTCAAGGGAGGTGATTCTACCCTCTACTCTGCTCTCATGAGACCCCATCTGGAGTACAGTGTCCAGTTCTGGGATCTACAAAATGAGAAAGACATTGACCTGTTGGAGCGGGTTCAGTCTAGAGGAGAGACACAAAGATGATCAGAGGGCGGGAGCACCACCCCTTCAGGGATGGGCTGAGAGAGTTGGGGCTCCTCAGCCTAGAGACCAGAAGGCTCCAAGGGTACCTTAGAGTCACCTTCCAGTACCTGAATGGGGCCTACAGAAAAGCTGGTGAGAGACATTTTATAAGGGCACGCAGTGAGAGGATGAAGGGAAATTGCTGTAAACTGGAAGAAGGTAGATCTAAACTAGATACTAGTAAGAAATTCTTTACTATAAGTGTGGTGAAACACTGGAACAACTTGCCCAGTGAGGTTGTGGATGCCCCCTCCCTGGAAGTATTCAAGGCCAGGTTGGATGGGGCTTTGAGCAACCAGGTCTAGAGGAAGGTGTCCCTGCCTGTACCAGGGTGTTTCGACCTGGATGACTTTGGGTGTCCCTTTAAACCCAAACCATTCTATGATTCTATAAATCTGTAGCTGTTCCATCATCTTGAACAATGGCTTAATGTCCAGTAGTTCATAACAGTTCTAATGACTTGATGCCAAAGAAATTATGTATCTATAGTTTTACGATGATTACAGGATGTGCTTTAACAAATGAACAATGAACAAAATGAACAAAAGAAATCCTAATTTCCACAAATCAGAAACTGCTGTTTAAGTGCCTTACTGTAAATAGTAAATACTCTGGCTTTGTTTTACTTGTTTGATTAGCTAATTCTGCAATTAATTTATTCCATTCACCGAGGAAAAATGTAAAAATGTTTACATTCAGGTTGAAAAATAATTCAGATTAATTTTTTTTTGGATGAATATCTTTTCTGTTGATGAAAATAATTTTCTCCTATGTTTCAGCTTAAGAATAATATGACTGTAATTTTTTCATTTGTTCCTTTAGGTATTGTATTAAAACATACGCAATTTTCTGTGATCAGAACTGAAAAATGCAAAAGATGATGAAATCTACAGAGGTCCCCCTCATCTAAGGCTGGAGTTGATTTTTAAGAACAAAAAAGTGTTTGCGTTATTAAGCAATAAAAATAAAAGTTAGATAGAATGTGAATGGAATGCTGGCAGTATTACGTTACTGGGCATGATCAATGATCACTATATGTGTGTGGTAATTGATTCAAAATACTCCAGCATTTATAACAGAGAAACAACTGCTTCAGGACAGCAGATATCTTAATAATTTGTTCTTACAGTCATTTAATTCTGAAAATAATTGTTTCATCATCTTTCTATAAAGTAATTAATAAAGAGATATTGCACACACACACACACAAAATACTGCTTTTTTGTTCAGCAAAATCATAAATGTAATGTATTTTCGGAGAGTATTCAAAGTATTTGTTTCTCTTTCAAATAATAATTAAAAAAAAAGTATTTGCTTACTACATCTTGCACGCTCTTTGTTTTATTCCCTGGACATAGTAATACTGAGAAGGCTCAGGCAAGGGGGGATGAGCAAGTATGGAATATGTGCTTTACAAGTAGTAAAGCCTACCAGGAGTTTTCAGCCCAGGAAAAAATTCTGCGTGAAAGACATGCGGATAGAGGGATATTGGAGAGATTTACAATACCGTAGCATCCTTATAGGAGATAAACTGAGATTTCTCACTCAGTATGGAGAACCATAATATTATGGTTCTTGATTGCTATAGGATGTTTGCAAATTAATGTTATTTTTCCTTAAAGAAATTTTGTTTACATCAGAGCAAAAGCAAATTGAATTTCTCTCAGCTGAAAATAAACTGAAAGCTCTTCTATAGAACATTCATTCCATGTATATGAACTAGAGATGAACTAAAGCAAAACCTCAAAATTCATATATAAACTGAGGGTCATATCCTTAGCATCCACTGTGTTTTTCTGGATGCTAGAATTTATAGGAATTCCGAAGGAAGGCTGGATAAATTAATAAAAGCACAATCCACTGACTACTCTAAATACAAAACACATTTGGTCACTGAAACTTCGGGCTCCCTGAGGGGAGCCCAAATAACTTGTACTTCAACTTAAATGCACTCTGCTTGACAACTATTGTTGTCACTGGCCTAAGTGAACTTTCTACACTCTTTCAAATCTGTAATAGGTATTTTTCTTTGAAAACTCTAACAATTAAAAAAAAAAAAAAAAAAGAAGGAAAAGAGAAAAATAATGCTGATGTTCTGCCAGGATCCTGAGTGCAGTAACAGACTTTAATGACACTGTCAGCCTCACTTGGAATCCCTATCCACATCTTCTGACTATGGCTCAGGTAACCAACTCCTGCCTTGATCTATGTCATAGGTAGTCTGCTAGCAACACTTTTCCTTGCTTATCTATATTAACCTTTTGGAACTGACCTTGTGCCTGATGTGTGGTGTTGTATTTGGCTGATGGTCACTTGGGTGTTGACAGAGCCTGCTGCTGCTAAGTGAATGTGCTGCCCACCCCGCTCACCCTACTCAGGTGCTATTTGACTATGCCTCATCCATGACAGATGTTAGAGGGGAGGAATGGAGAGTGTTTGCTTTATTTTTAAGTTTTTTAAATATCTAACACTATCTTCTCAAAAAGACATCCACTGGAAATAAGTATGACTTTTACAGTTTTTCAGGTAGACTGTAAATATAAAATAAAGAGATGAAGATTGAGCAAAACATTTTTCTTATTTCTGTTATTTTCTCTCTTTCCTTTTCTAAATTAAGACTTGTCTTTGAAGAAAACTATCTGTAGTGAACAATCTGTAGATGCCAACCAAAACAATGGTTGTTTTTTTTGTTTTTTTTTGTTTTTGTTTTGTTTTAACTGCAGAGGTCAGGGTTGTTTCCTACCTTAGGAAGTTGTGGTTAGGTCAATAACATAAGCTTGTTTTAAAGAAGAAGAGGGGAAAATGAAACATAAGAACAGTACAGTTAGACCTGCATGGCACAAAGAGTTTGTATGCAGACTTGTGGAAACTAATATTCTATGGACTGATGTCACTGAAAGCAAGTCTTCAGATGGAGATTATTTGCAGAGCTCAAGTGAAGTATTAAGTCCTAATTTAAGATGACAGTAAAGATATTTTCCTGAGAGAGGATAAATGTGAAAGAAGAGCCTAATAACTGTGATAGTAGACTAGAAGCATCAGCAAGTGCAGAGAAAGGTGACAAATATTATCACTTCCTTATTGATCTCTTTGTAGATATATACTAATTCAGCTGACGTTCCAGTACAGTCTTTCCAGATTATTTCAGTCCCAATCAGCCTGACTGTCATGTAGAGTAATGGCTGATCTTTGGGAAAAAAATATTGAGAAACACCAGTAAAATATTCAGTGAAAAGATGAGAATCACTCTAACTTTCAGAATGGAAAGAGCTATTTTACAAATATCAAACTGGAACTAAGTGAAAATTATTACAATATTGTTACTATAAGAAAATCTTGTTAATGTTCCTCTGTGTTCAAGGAGCCCTACAGAATTCTGTTTCTAAAATGAAGATAAAATCTTCTATACCACAGTACATTACCTTAAAAAGTGTGAATTTAGACAAGAGTTAATCATGTATTAGGTTATGATAAAGTGTCAATAAAGAGATAAAGCAGAACTTTTCTTTATTTCTTTATGTCTGTCCATGTACAGGAGTGCATAAGTGGCTTTAAGTTATTTAGTATCAGTAGCTTTCAGGGTGCCCTTCATATCGCAAACTGCTTTCATAGTGGTGATGTGCTTGTAATCAAGTTTGCTGCTGAGGCTGAGGTTATAACTGTGCTGAACCATAAACCTATCTCATACACTGAAGACCTACAGATTAACTAAAAGTCTCCAGATATTTTAGAAGACCTTTGATGACCTCTTCTAGTTTATTTTTGATTTTTTAAGGCTGTTGAAGAGTAAATAGCAAGTCAATAGCAGGTCTGATGTTTACAGAATTCACACATCTATCACCCTCCTTCAGGGCTTGGTAGTCTTCCCTGGCTACCCAATAGTAATAACCTTAGCACAATCACTGGATATCTGTCTTATTTCTTCCTAGTACATTAACAAAGCAAAAGGCTGTGTGGTGCTTAGCTGACTGCAGGTTAAACCACAACATTCCTTTCTGCAAGAATGTTCTCAGGCTTATTACACCCAGCTCTGTACACAGGTCCAGAATTGCCTGGGCCTAAATCCAGAACTTGCCAGACTGAAATCAAATTTCATGTAGTCAGAAAATCTGATTTATTCTGAAATTAGGAGGAAAAAGGCAACTATTAAAACAGCTTAAATTATAGATGATATATTGTAACTTTGAAAGCGGTTACAGATTCATAACATTCCCACAAATCAAGTGCATGCTTTCTTATAAATACATCATTAAAATGCTTCCTGTTGCTTACAGGTAAGTTTGCAGAATGGAAAAGAATACATGCATGCAGTATTAAATCCAGGTCTTTTCTGTGGGATAATTATCAAAGCTCTGATTTCTTACTGAAGCAGCAAGACCTGGAATAAATGCCCTGTGTCTGAAAGAACATCTGTTGGAATTATTAAGCTGGCAAATGTTCCCTGGAAAGGATCAGCAGGAGAAATAAAGGTTTTCAAATGTGGCTGAATTGAAAAGATGAATGTATTTTGTTGTGAAAATAGTAATAGGATTTTGTTTTTCAAAACAAAAGTAAGCTATAAAGAAATTGATATAATTTCCAGAAAAAAATATCTACTTTATTTTAAGTTTCATCCAGATTGCAAAATCTGTTCAAGTAAACAAATAAATAAATAAAATATTACCAAAAAAATGCATGATTGTTTTACCTTAAAAACATAATAAAAGAAACAAACAAATGAAATAAAAATAAGAATAAGGGGCTAGTCAAGAGGATGAAATTATGCAATTTAATTCTTACACTAGTGCATTCTGCTGTATCAGGGGCTGTCTTTAATGATCTGATATCTTGAATATCATGTGACTTTTCAATCTTAAAAAAAAAAAAGTCAGATTTACATAGCTTGTTTTCACACAATAATAGTGCTGTCTTCCTTCAAACAAAAAAGGAGTTTCAGTAACAGCTTTCTGTCTAAAAGTTTCTTATATAGTTTCTTTTGCATTTTGGTAATTTTCCTTGTGGCTATTTATCTAAACCTGTGGTTATACAGATGTCAGTCTGTAGCTTAAAATGTCCAAATTTACCTCAAACCTTATCCTTGTAATGATTCAACCAAATGATTCCACCAATGGAATCTCAACCAATGGAATTCTCAACCAATGATTCCACTTCTGCAACAAAAGAACAGAACTTCCCTATCATGTTCTGGTTTCCTAAGATTGCACTTAGAGATGTTTCTGTCTTGCAAAGTTTTTGACTATGCATTATTTTCTGCAAAGAGGTGATTCTGCAGCAATATGTTGCATTAGGTCTCTAATTCAATATTTCCATGAGAAGGGAGTGAAAAGCAAAGCAAACTGACACAATGCTTCTTTTTATTCTTAAGAATGCTATTTTTTTCCTTCTCGTCAAACATATCTTGTGGGATTCAGTTCTGCTAACCTGCTAGATATGCAAAGGAAAGTCTTCATGAGAATCACAGGGGTAGTCTATTCAAAAGATCTCTAATGAGAATGTGAAACTGTGTACTGGCTTTATTTCATTTGCTACAGGTACTACACGTTTTGAAGTCTGCTGTACAGCCAAACTCATATCCTGCATCAAAAAACAATAAGAATATATTATTTTAATGGAAGATAAGCTCAAGGATCTCTGAAGATAGGAAACCTAGCTGTGTTAAATGCTAAGATACATGGAATATTTAAGAACATTCATTGTTTCACTTTGGCTTTAGTCTATATAACAAGACTTATAAAATTCCACTGAACTACAGTGTGTGATTTTGTAAGAAATTTCCCTTAAGAAATTGATCATGGCATGCAATAATGAATACTTTTTACTCAAGTGTGGCTATTTTGTTGAACATTACTCAAAAGTTCCAAAACTTTCTAATACAGTTGCGTCACAGGAGCTACAAGAGCTCTGGACTGCAAATCCAACCTGTATGGTTGCCTTCAGTTTAACAAAGTTGTATAAAGGTGAAATACAATTTGCTACAGCTCAACAATGGTATGATTTGATATGTAGAAGAAGGTCTAACAGAAGAAGTTAAAGTGACTGGAAACAGGACAGCTATTTCTCACCACATAGTTTCATTAATTAACAAAAATCATTTTTATATTATCACATATTCACTTATATCCATTTATTTGTGTCAGATTAACAACTGACTTTCTCACTCTTTGCTTTACTGCTAGCCTTTTGTTACCCATCTAACTGGTATACATCACAGCCTGTCCTTGATGAAATAATTTAGAGGTAGTAATTTACATTTTTCTCTGATAATCATTAAGCAATGAAAGTGTTTTTCAAATCAGCAGGAGGCTCTTGAAATATACAGTACTCTCATACAAATGAAGTTAGCAAATTAGAAAGCAAGTTATATTAAAAATCAAAGATCATAGAGTCATAGAATGGCTTGGGTTAGACGAGACCTCAGGGATCATCAATTTCCAATTTTCCCCTGTCACATGTGCGTTCCAGGAGAGGGGGAAGGACAGAGAGCTAGCCGATAGCTTTAACAAAGAGAAAACATAACGGCAACAATCTGGGGAGGAGGGGTAGTTTACTGAATCTAACTCAATCAAACAAAACGAGAGAGACGAGAGTATCAAAAAATGAAAGTCAAATCACGGTAGTGCGAGGGAAAACACGTGCTTCCTCCGCAGCGGGCTGAGACAGGGCCAGAGGGAGAGAGGCAGAAGCTCCGGGTCCTGTCCGCAGCTCCACCCCACTGCTTCTTCCTGCCAGGTCCTCTGGGGATGCCGCTCTCTCCCCTCCTCTCTTCATACTCAAAGAGTCCACAAAAGGCAGTAAACGGAACCAGAACATTACTTCGTTAACTCCCACTGGTCCACAGGATGTTCTGATGTGGAATACTGACAACAAAAAATAACAAAACCACAACATCCAGCAACTGACCACTCTCTCAGTTGAAAACTTGCCCTTGACGTCTAACCTAAATCTCCCTTCCTTTAGTTTAAAACAGTTCCCTCTTGTCCTATCACTATATACCTATGTAAAAAGTTGATTTCCCTCATGTTATAAACTCCCTTTAAATAATGGAAGTCCAAAAAGGGATCTCCACCCAACCTTCTCTTTGCCAGGCTGAAAAAGCCCAGTTCCTTCAGCCTATCCTCATAGGAAAAGTGCTCTATCCCTTTGATGATCTTCATGGCCCTTCTCTTGACCCTCTCCAAAATCTCCAGATCTTTCATAGGTTGGGAGCCTCAGACATTAACATAATACTCCAGCTTGGGCTTCATGTGGGCATAATAGATGGGGTCAATCAGCTCAATCATTTTGCTGGTCATCTCTCTTTTGATGCAATCCAGAATCGTAGAATCATAGAATCATTAGAGTTAGAAAGGACCTCTGAAAACCATCTAGTCCAACTCCCCTGCAATGAGCAGGGACATCTGCATCTAGATCATGTTGCCCAGGGCCTTATCCAGCCTCACCTTGAAAGTCTCCAGGGATGGGGCATCAACACATCACTGGGCAATCTGTCCCTGTGCCACTCTCTCTGCAAAATATTTTTTCCTTACATCTAACCTAGATCTTCCTTCTTTGAGCTTGAAATCATTTCCCCTTGTTCTATCACCACAGACCCTGCAAATGAGTTTTTGCTGTAGATCCCATTAGATACTGAAAGGCCACTATCAGGTCACATTGCAGCATACTGTTCTCCAAGCTGAAGAGTCCATCTTTCTCAGACTGTCCTCACAGGAGAGGTGTTTCATTCTGTGGGTCATTTTTGTGGCCCTTCTCTGGATATGCTCCAGCAGGATACCATCAATCTTCTGGGCTGCAAGCCCACACTACTAGCTCAAATTATGTTTTTCATCAACCAGAATCCTTAAGTTTTTCTCAGCAAGGCTGCTCTCAAAGAGTCTTTCTCCCAGTTTTTGTACACTTGTGTGGTTACTTTGACCCAAGTGCAAAACCACCACTGAATTGTGCTGTTTGAACCAACAAAAAAGGTAGTGTGCTTCCCCAGCTTTTTTTTTTTTTTTTTTTTTTTTTTTTTTTATCCTTCTGGCAAAGTCCAAGGAATGTGAATTAGAATTATGAAATTCAAGTTTATCTCATAATCTTAGTGTAGTTGGTTATCACATCTGTCTGTATATATACAAGGTGCACTGGTGCACTTAAGTCATCAAATGAACCAAGGCAATCTCAGCCAGTATCTCATAGAGGTGATAGTGGGCTGATTTGAGACAACTTGAGACAAGGTGGCTGATGGGACTTGCTTCTGACTATTATGACAGGAATTCCCCAGGCAGGAGTTTTGAAAAGTCCCAGAGACTCCCCAATATGAATTTAAGTGTGTCTAGATAAACTGGTAGGCACTACCTGTATCCATTGATTTATTAATCAGTCACTGATTAACTAACTTCCTGGACAAGGGATCTGGATATCCAAGGAATTCACTCAAGTAATTCCTGTTGCAGGTGAAGAAACTGATCAGTCTAAACGAACATAATTTTAAAAACTCAGCAGAAATTCTTCTCTTAACTGCAGAAATTGTTGTGTAGTACAGTTTTCTGCACAAATTTAAGATATTTAAAAGGTGCTCTGTATCTGTTTTAGGATAGTCAATAGCACTTAAACATGCATGCGCCAAATAGCATAGAACCATACACAATCTTAGAAAAAAAATAGCAGAACAGTTTGGGTAATCTCACTTAATATGGCTAAGTATATGGTATTGCATGTACCATTTTAACAGACATCTGTCAGCACCTGAACACACTCTGACCTTCCTATCTGAAAGATTCTATTTCCCACATGAATATTACCCACTGCAAATATCCCATGGATTTTTTTCTTTTCATTGCTCTAACCATGAACTCTACTCTATTAAAACCACTGGCATGGAGGCAATATTGATTTTGTTCCTATGAAATTCTGATGACTATTCAGAGTCATGTTATATTATTGTCTCCATTCTTCTGTGTCCCCACTTGCTGGTTATAAACCAACACTATAAAAGCTCTTTCATCTTGTTAAAAGTCAGAGCATACTATATGGAACAAAGATTTAATTTAAGCACCATGGAGACAGCATCATTCCCGAATATCCACCACAAAAAATATCTTTATTTGCTAACTCTTTAAATCTTAATTTGGAATGCAGAAGACACAAAAGCAAATTCAACATTTTCCCTTTTCAGAATATTGAATCTACAGGCTCCCATTTCTCTCTCTGTATATATATAATTTGAAGATCTCTTCAATATATAATTTCTTAGTCATTTGTTTATATAAATTAGATAGCATGATATGCCCAGCTGTCATAGGGGATACATGTTATCCAAGGAGATTCATAACATACCTGTGAAATAACCCAGTAGTGATTTCCACTTTCATCAGCATCACAGAGATATTGTCTTTATCCACACAATACGATATTATTATTTTGTTTGGTAACACACCTTACATATTTGCCAAAATATTTTTGAAGCTGTCAGAGATTCATAATAAAGCATACAAATATTGTCATCTTTGCATTTGAGAATATATCATCAATATAGTTTATAGTACTATAATTAGACCAGTAGGAAATAGTATTTGGTTTTTAAGTAGCATTTAGATCATTTTTTATAAAAAGATCCCTCTAAGAATAAAATGAAAGCATTAAAGGTATTCAGTAGAGCAGTATATGTAGGTGTTCCTGTGCGCTGATACCTAGCTAGCTGAAATAATGTGCTTTACTGTTGTATATTGTTGTATGTTGTAGTATGTTGTTGTATATTATTATAATATTTAAAAAAAAAACCAGTCATTATGAGCATGCCATGTTCATAACAATCTGCACCAGGAGTCCAACTTTTTCTGAGCTTCTATGATGGTGTCATTGCTAGGAAAGAGTTCCTCTTGCAGTCCATCTTTCATCTACCTGAAGAAGTGGAAGTCTGAAGGCATCAAATCTGAGCTATACAGTGAGTACAGCTGGATAACTCATTCAAGAATGACAGTGTGTGTTTCCATAGTCTTCAAACTGTTATGAGGCTTGATGTTATCATGTTGCAAGAGAAAAGTTATCTTCTTCTCTGGCCCAATTCTGAAACTTGAAAACTGTAGTTTAGCATTATGACATAGCAGTCAGAGCTGATGATTTCTCTGGAGTCCAGGAAATCCAGAAGGATCACCGATTTCCTATCCCAAAAGACAGCACACATCACTTTCCCTGCTGAGGGCTGTGTCTTGAGCTTTTTCTTTGATGGGGAGACCGAATGTCATAGAATCATTGAAACTTAGAATCATTTGAGTTGAAAGGGACCAACTCTCCTGCAATAGGCAGGGTCGTCTACAGCTAGATAATGTTATCCAGAGCCTGGTGTAACCTGACTTTAAATGTCTCCAAGGACAAGGCATCTACTACATCTCTAGACAGTCTGTTCCAGTGCTTCATAAACTTATCATTAAAACTTTTTCCTTCTATGTCATGGTTTTATGATTTTTGTTATTTATATTCCACATCACAACATCATTTTAGGAGGAATTTGTATTGCTCTATTTCTGTTTTCCATTCAGAGGAAAAGATAAAAAAATAAAAATAAAAAAAATCAGCTCACAATATGCCCTCTTTTCCCTTTTGTTTGTTCTGGCTAGATGTTTAGGGTTCAGCATTAGAGTAAGGGCTTCGGTTTCTGGACACTCTCTCTCTTATATTTTAGCTACAATTATGTTGTATCATATTGTATCATATTGTGTCATCTTGCATTCTGATATCTTTTTTAGTAAATTAGTTTTCCTCCTCGTACTGTTGCCGCTGTTTTGTTTTTAGACCCATTTCCCTACCTTTTTCCCCTTTTCCCCTTTCCTTTTTCATGGGGCATGGAATCCACATACAATGGCCCATAAACTGAAGACACTTGTATCCAACCTTAATCTTGCCTCTTATAGTTTGAAACCATTTCCCCTTGTCCTATCACAAAAGATCCTGCCAAAGAGTCTGTTATCTTTGTTCTTATATCCTCTCTATAGATACTGGAAGGCAGCTACCAGGTCTCATGACAGCCTTCTCTTCCTCAGGCTGAACAGTCCCAGCTCTCTTAGCTTGTCCTCAGAGGAAAGGTGCTCCATTCCTTGGATCCTCTTTGTCTGTCTCAAATTCATATCTTTCCAATTTGGAGAGACTGGGGGGACTGTGTCAAAGGCCTTACTGAAGTCCAGATAGATGACACCTCTGTTCCCTCATTCAGTGATACAGTAACAGCGTCACTGAAGACCACAAGGTTTGTCAGGCAGGACCTGCCCTTGGTGAAGCTAGTTATCCCACATCAACTCCCTCTTTTCCATGTATTTTAGTATAGTTTCCAGGAGGATCTGCTCTATGATCTCTCCTGCTAAAGAGGTGAGGCTGAAAGTTCGGTAGTTTCTGGGTGACCCTGGGTGCTATATTGCCTTTTTTCCCAGTCACAAGGGCCTTCACCTGACTGCTATGACTTTTCAAATATCATCAGGAGTGGCTTAAGACTATATCAGGCTATTCCCCCAGGATACAGAGCTGCATGTCATTGGGAACTATAGACTTATGAATGTTCAGTTTCCTCTAGTGATCACAAACTTGATCTTTGCTTACATAGGAAGAAACATTGCCCTTCTCCCTGCCCTCATTCCCTCATCCCCACTTTCCAGCCATTCGCTTGAGGCCTGTGTGAAGAGCAGTCACCAGTGAAGACTTAGGCAAAAATGTTGTTGAACACCTCAGCTTTCTCAATGTTTATTTTTGCCAGCCTGTCTGTGTTGCTTAGTAGGGGAGGTATGCCCTCCTGGACTCTTTCCTTTTCCAGTTGATGTACACACAGAAACCTTTCATATTCTTCTTTGCACTCCTTGCCAAGTTTAGTTCCAGTTAGAGCTTGACCATCATGTCCCCATTCCAACGCAAACTTGCAGCATTCCTATACTATTGCCAGAGTACTCATCCCTGCTTCCACTGCCTGTGCATTTTCTTCTTGCTCTCCAGTTTGACCAGTAAGACTTAATTAATTCACATCAGCCTCTTGTCTTTCTTTCTGGACTTTCTACATAAGAGGATGCGGAGCTCTTGTGCCCTAAATAAACATTCCTTAAAGATCTGCCAGCTCTGTTCCACTCCTTTTCCTTGAGGACTGATTCTCATGAGGTTTTTTTCACTAACTTTCTGAAGAGCTAGAAGTTGACTTTCCTAAAATTTGGCATCCTGGTTTTACTCTTAATAATCCTCAAGAATGTGAACTCCACCACTGGATGGTCACTACAGCCCAGGCAGTCTCCAACCCTACTGTCACCAACCATTTTGTTTCCTTTGGTGATCAAGAGGTTCAGCATTCTATCCCCCTTGTGGAGATGTCTATTATTTGTCTCAGGAAGTTATCCTGAAGGAGCTTCCTGGGTGTCTACAGCTTACCATATTACTTTTTCAGCAGATATCAGAGTGGCTTCAGTCTCCCAGCAGGATGAGAGCTTGTGACTATGATGTCTGCTGTAGCTGGAGGAATAACACTTTATCAACAGACTTCACTTGATCAAGTGGCCTGTAGTAGACCCCAACAACAAGGCTCCCATTTTTGCCTCTGTCTCTAACTCTCACCCATTTGGCTTTTGTCTTGCTCATGGCCTTTATTCAGAGACAGGTCTTCGTACTCTACTCTCTTCTTGATGTGGAGGTCAGTGCCTCCTCCCCTCCTTCCTTGCCTGTCCCTTCTGAATAACTTGGAGCCGTCAATAGTCACGCTACAGACAAGTGAATGATCACATTTTGGGATGGCAACTACATCACGTCCCCACTCCATGGACCATCTTGACTCCAGCTCATAGTGGTGACAAAACATCTTGCCCTCAGTAATGATGCAATCCAGGAAAATGCCACCTTCAGCCTTGTATTGATTCAATTTGTTCTGACAAATGTACATCTGGCATTCTTTCTGTTCCTATGTGAATATTCACTTGAAGCAAACATTTTCCATTTTCCATTTTCCAGTGCTGCCACCATTTTTTACAGCAGTTGCGTATGATATTCAGCTCTTTTACACAGTTCATAATCATAGAACTATAGTATCATAGAATGGCTTGAGCTGGAAGAGGATCACCTAGTTTCAACCCACCTGCCACAGGCAGGATTGCCAGCCACTAATTCATGCTGTAGATCAGAACAAGTTCTGTGGTTGTAATTACAGAGATAAGCTGGCTGAGACATTCTTCATCTTGTGAAGCTGTTCATGGCCACCCAGAAGATGGTTTGTCTTTCACATCACTCTTTCCACTACTGAAATGCACCACCCAACACCTCAGTGTGCTTATGCTCTGTTTGGTTTTCACATTCAGCAAACATCAATGAATGTCAATCAGTGAATTTTTTTTCTGCAGGATAAATTCAGTGACACACCTTTGCTTTGTAATTTTATCAGATTAATTCTCTGGTGCTGTGTGTCACATGGAAACATTTAATGCAATATTATCAAGAGGGTTCAACTTCTACTGCCATACAACCAAAACCTGCCCCAGTGTCAACAGCCAGCATAATAAAATAGGAAGCATTACCTTTGGAGTAGTTCTAGTAAATTTATTCAAAGTAGTTTTGATTTTCATACAAGTTGATATAACTTGAAATCTCCTGATTGGAAAGAAGAACAATAAAGAAAAAGGGATCTTGGCTCAGGCTGAAAGATGCTTTACAGTTCTTAGCACTGTAGTTCCCAGAACAGCAAATGAAAACACTGGTCAGCATTTGTTATCCTAAACAGAATAAATTGTGTCGGCATTTCTGACTAGAACACAGCTCTGTAGAAAACAGTTTCTTGTCTCTCTTTCTCTCTTCTCTCCCCCCCCCCCCCCCCCCCCTTTTTTTTTTTTTTTTTTTCAATGGAAAAGCAGGTAATCATTCCTAAGTTAGACTTCCTGGCTCAGAAGAGACAATTTTAATAAAGATAAATGTTTTCTTTTTGATTGTATGTAATTTGAAAATATTCTACATCAAAAATAGACATTAAAAAAGCAGTTGAGTCTTAAATTAATATGTGAAAAAAGATGCCACAAGCGAGTGTGGGTACTTCTCAAGAAAAAGTATTTTCAGAGCATGACTGTATAGGTAGTTAGAAGATTTTTTTGGATCTTACTGAAATGCAGACAAATAAAAGCTTTGTTTGCTATTGCAAATTAAAAATCAGTGGTAGACTTTAGTGGCATTTTAGGTGAAGATTTTACTACTCAACTGAGAATATTTCCTGATGGGAAAAAAAGAGATTAGACCCCTCCAAGAAAATGCAGCTCTGTTCCTTTATCTTCCTTGACAAAATTGATTTTTTGGTTCTGACCCACTTTGTCATTTTGACCCATTGCCATTCCTGATGACTGGAGTATTTAGGACAGATTTTTGCTCTTCCAGGTAAAGACAATTAGAATTTGTTCTAATTTGTTGC
Source organism: Perdix hodgsoniae (assembly GCA_035772895.1). NCBI lineage: Eukaryota > Metazoa > Chordata > Aves > Galliformes > Phasianidae > Perdix > Perdix hodgsoniae. The sequence goes on from JAPSGF010000033.1 coordinate 3,548,095, forward strand.
CATTTCCTGCTGTGAGCTCCAAGTGAGCTTAGCTGCTTGCATGCTGGGCTGGTAGTTTCTTCTGCTGCTCTGTGTATTTCAAAATTAGCCTTCTGTCTTCAGGTACATTTAGGGGCTTTCTCAGCTCGTACCTCCTAATGTGTGACACAGCTGCAAGCCAAATCGAAAAACAAAGAGCAGCATTAGATTCTCCTACTAGCATTCTTCCTCCTAAAAAAAATAATAATAAAAAAAAAAATTAAAAAAAATCTCTTTTTGCTACTGCCTTTCTTGCTCTTCAGTATTGTCTCTTAAAGATATCTGAAGATGCATCACATGTTTTCCAGGTAGATCTTTTTATTGGTAAGACTAGATGAGAAGTTCATGACTTGAAGGGCTTTAGAGAAGATATATTCTAAATTTTGGATTTTTCTGAACATTTCTCTTAGGTCAGTTATATCTTATATGCTTTATTAAAAAATAATAATAATAATAGTAAAGTTTATACCATCAGTTAAAGTACAATATAGTTTTAGTGAAAAACAAGCAAAAAAACAAACATACTTTATAAACAAGTTCCATTTTAAGTATGGTAAAAATTGAAATACTCGATTATCTTGGTTTAATAAATAAAATACTTCAATGCTATTTAATGCTGCAGTAGCAAACAGAATAAAGAAATTTTGCAATTATTTTTATGGAAAGTGTTATATAATAAGAGAACTATGAAGACAAATGACAGTGAGTTAGTAGAAATTTTTGCCATGAATGGAAGTATAAGGAATGTATATTTTATGTTACAGTGCTTGCCATTAAGTATACATGAGAGCTTATACTCTCTCACATAATATAGGACCATGGCATTCCATTCATTTTTTAGGCTAGGCTTTTTGTACATACATATGATTCACTCATCAGGAATAATTATGATAGCAGAATTACTTTAATGCCTTCTGAAAATTCATAGAGAACAAGTGGCTTTAATAGGCTAATAACATAGTTAGATATCATTGTATTTTACCACAATTATTGCTTATTTAGGTATTGTAGAATTTACAGTTATCAGTCACGACTGATTTTCCTGAATAGAACTCAAATTAAAAAAAAAAAAAATGTAGGAAGAAATATATTCTTTTTTTCAAGGATGACATAGTTGAAAATTGGAAAAACTTGTAGGGGACCCACAAACCTGATCTTCAGTTTTATGCGTATTTTGTTGGTCCACAGGGGAAATCTTATTTTGAAGAAAGGAGATTTTATAGCTTTTACCCATTCTGTCACCAGTGCTGTGGACTCATTGGCTATTCATAGATGATCGTATCTGTAATGTTATTAGTATCTTTATTTCCCAGAATCATTGGATGCATTTCCTGGGGAATCATTGCATATAGTGGGTAAATAATTCTCATTCCCAAATCACTCTTTCAGATTTTATCTATGAGGAAATACAATTGACATTCATTTGTTTGGAGGACGCAGGAAAGTAAACACCTCTCATATATCATGTTATGGCAAAGCTCCTTAAATGGCATAGAAGAATTTCTGATAAGGGACAACCTTGCATCTAGTTGAATCCTGTTCTCAAACAGATATAGGAAAACAGAGGAGAGAGAAAAAGAAAATCAAAGGAAGATATTACTTTTCTACCAACTTTAACAATTATTTCTACTTTTTCCTTCCATCTCAATCTTTATCATCCCCTTTTCCCTGCTATTAATTGATAATAATTGGACACATATAAATATAGATCTTTGGTACAAGAGTAGTTTTCCTTCAAATTATTTTTTTATTCATTAGTATTGTAATTTGTAGGAAAAAAGATCCTAGTTAACTTTATTTTTAAATGTTAATTTTATTGGTATTAAGCACTGTTTATATTATATTTAATTTATGACAATAATTCTGCTATTACTTCCCTTTAGAAAAGGCTGGACTTTTTTTCAGTGGAGATTTTTTTTCTGAACTGAAAAGTGTTTGTAACCTCAAAACATGATGCTGATTAAGTCTAATGCAAGTTTTTATCCCAAAAAGAATGTTTCTTAAAGATTCGGGTGTGGTACTATAAGGAAAAATATGAACTATCAGATGCTCTACAAGAAGTAATACTGGGAATAAGTCTTCCCAAGCAGACTGAATGTTGACCAATAATAGTTGACTGCTTCACTATTTTCATCTAGTGTATGATTTCCACGGTGATACATGCTCCATGAGTATTCTTAAGTTCATATTCTAATCAAATAGGAAAACAGTATTCTTCCTTTTCCCCACCATAACATCTTTCTCCCCTCCTTTTTCCCAAATTCTTCTCCAATTATTTTAGCTTAGAATCACATTCCTCAAAATTTTTATATCACGTTTCAAAGCATATTAGACAATTTTAGGTGTGTTTCCTTAATCTAATACAGACTTGTAAATGTGGGAAAGCGTTGCTTTGTATTCTCCTAGCTTATGACTGTGTAACATGTTTATCTCTTGTACAGATAAGGAAAAAAAAAGTCAGTATTTTATTTTAATCTGAGTCCACTAAATGTAAAATTAGATTTATGCATATATTTGTATCTACTCCAAATTTATAAAAAATAACATCAATTATACCTTTATTTTTTCTTTTTCTTTTTTTTTTTTTTTTTCAAGAAAACTTGTATGTTCTTTTTTTCTTGTTTCCATGGAAGGAAGACATATCCCTGCTGCTTCCTTGAGATGGCCTGTGGCTGTCAGATATTTTCCCCCATGACACTCCCAGAGTTGAAGCTCAGCCAGGCCAGGTAATGGATGTTTGGCAAAAGATTGTCTAATACATGGCATTTATTATTCATACATGTTCTTTTAAAAACTTACCACTTAGTTGTCATCATGTAAGCAAAAAAGAGTGATTTTTTTTTTTTTTTTTTTTCAGAATCAGTATGTATTGATATATATATTTTTAAATGGAAAATGATGTTTGAGGGAAAACTCTATGAAATCCATTATTTGCTTTCCTGTCATGGAGAGGAAAAGGAGAACACACAAAGTGAGAAAGAAAGAGTAAGAGATAAGGAGGTGAAAACTTCATCATTCAGATCACTTGTTTTACAGAATCTTGAAAAGGCTTTCCCCCTTGATTTCTTGTTGAAGAAAAACAGATTTCAATCATTTTAAAACAGAGATATCATGACCATTAAGTTGATATGTACTGTATATAAATTATTTCAAATACATAACATTCTAACATTCTTTACCCTATAATTCTTGTTTCCTTTCACTCTTTTTTCCCCCATGTTTTGTTTTTTGTTGTTGGTGGGGTTTTTTTTGTTTGTTTGTTTTTTGTTTTTAATATGAAATTCAAAGAAAACTGTATATTCTATGAAAAGGAGACTAAAATAACTTAATCAGTTCAATTAGAAGAAATTCTTTGTCCCTTACCTACTCAAGTCACAAGGTTGCAGACACTACTAGGTCACTAGTGAAGTGACCCTCTAAATCCTTGGTGCTTTTCATAAGGTTCTAATTTATACATTAGCTTCTAAGATGAAACTATCAAATGCTGTCAAATAAATCCTGTATTGACTACAGCAAAAATACCCTCAAAGCATTCTAATAGTTTGATGCAGCTATCCCACCTCAATTCACAATAACTTGTTTCTCCAGCCATATTTTCCACTTTCATAATAAAGTCCTCTTTAAAATTATTCTGATAATATCTTGTGTAGCAAGAGACTTCTTTTTGTGCTTGTACATTAATATTGATTGTCTGTTGCTGCAAATGGACATAGGTTTTTAATCCATCATTGTATCCATCCAGATGGCTCCTTCCCCAGAGACACCATCTTTTTTCTAAAAGCAATTCCTACAGAAAACAAGATCTGTATAGATGAAAATGTGGGCAATCCAATTTGATTTATTTATTTTATTTTATTTTATTTTATTTTATTTTTAGTCTTTTTTTTTCTCCACTGCTTGGGTACTAACAAATATGCACATTATTACACTTCTTATTTTGTCCAGTTTGTTTCAAACACTGCACCACTGATGCCTGGCTTAAATAACTGTAAGACACTGACATTTTAAAATACATTACATAGGAGCTGCATGTTTATATATTAGTTTATGCTAAGATATGATTAGAAGGATGAAATTTCAATTGAAAGAACAAAAATATACAGAACAATAAATATAGTTGGAGGTGTGCAATTTCAATAGCTCTGCCTTTGACTCCCCCACTGACTTGTTATTTGTATTACGATTTAAATATTTATATATATATATATATTCTTCTGAGCTCCATCAGAACTTTTTTTTAGAAGTAATGCATATATAAATGCATATATAAATCTTGGCATCTAGTACTGGGTGTGCAGTGTTTACTACAAGTGCTCATTTAATATATTCTACATAACCCTAAGTGATTGTCATCTTTTTATAAAAAGCTTGTGTAAGTATTATATAATTGTACATGTTCTGAAAGACAAAGTTAGTGAAGATATTTAAATATAATTAGTAGAATAATTAGTACAATTTGGCTATGACTTCTACCCCAAAACTATGTATTGTGAATATCATTACTGCAAGTTCCATGTGCCAAAGAAGTCAGTTCTCACTTCTGTAATCCGGACATGAAAGTAAACACATGGCTACTACAACAACAAGCCTATTAAAGAACAAAGGGAGTTTTATTAGAAACATATATCATGTTAAGTATCACCAAAGCTAATAAGAACGTATTCCTGCTTTATATACACAAATTTTGGAACAAGATTCTTTAGCTCTAGTCATTGTCATTATTTTGATTATATCCTCTGCCCCCCTAGGAGATATTCTTTGCTAGCTGGCTGTTAATCAACTTCACCATGATTTTTTTCCCCCTTTATGTACTTATGTTTTAATTATGATTTCAAACATCTCTCTATGTATATGAAAATATTGCCTTTAGTACCTGAAGATCAGGGTTTTTTTTCTCCAAAGTCAGTGAAATGCTGCACATCATTCAGTTTGAACTGTATAAGGCACTGCTAAGAGAAGTCCGTGTGACCCTTAGTTGTATTAAATGCAAGTACAAAGTAACTTCTTAAATTGTATACTAAAATGTTTCTCCTTTCCACAGTTATTCTTTAATTCTTCTAACAGTTTATGCAGAATCTAGTTTTACTGAATTGTCCGTTTTTTACAAGCTTTTAATCTTTTGAAAATTATTTTCAAAGTTTACTTTGAGCTTCCTAATTTATCATATTCATCACTTTTGTCTCTTGGCATTTGATTCCTGAATTATGCAGATATCACTCTTTTCATCTGAATAAATATCTGAGCAGGACAGCTTAATAATATTGCTATTTCCTTATCTCCTTTCTGTAAATTCTCATAGATTTCCTAGGAGGAATGATCTTTTCCCTTTGACATTTGTCTGTTCTGTTCATACTTACCTGTTTTTTTTTTTTTCCTTTTTTTCTTGTTATTTTTCATACTTTTTGATTATTTTCATTTTCACTTTAATCTCAAGAGGACAGCCCTGTGTTGAGGCACATGCTGTAGATACAGCGCTTGTTAAAGCATAATATAGCATTTCTCAAATTGAAGTTCACAAAAGTAAACACAGGGGGAAACAAAATTACATGGCATAAGTCAGCAGCCATTCAGTGCTGTCTGATTTGGCAACCACTCTGGAGTGATAAACTAGAGTGGAGCTTTTGGTAGCAAATGGTTTCATGAGCTGACTACCTGTAAATGGTGTCAGCAGTGCAGTTTCACCAATAAACTGGAGTGAGCACAAACATCTACATTTAGTAATTACAGTGCATTCTCACTCCAAGGCCTTAGAAAGAAATCCACAGCATTCCTCCTGAAAGTTGCTGCTGCTGAGTACTACTGTAAATGATGTTGAGAGTGTCAAGGTTTAAAAAAAAAAAATGATTTGCAAGTATCTTTGCAAGCTAAGGCTGAGTTTATCAGATAACCACAGTCTGAAGGGGAAAAGTGTTCTAGAAGTCTGTTAAACCAGCATGCAAAGACAGAAACATATTTACCCTGTAATTAATGCAGGAAAATCATTTTCTGCACATGAAGATATTTGTACAGAATTCAGATGAAAAGCGATAAAGATCTTGTCCAAGGACATCATGACCTGCCTCAGTGTGGCAATAATACATTTAGTTGCTCTTAGTGAGTCAAAAGGTTCAGATGGAACTGGGATTGAAAAGAAGTCAGGACCCACTGGTGTTACCACAACTCACTTGTATGTTAATTAGACTTAACATTAGGCACTAGATCATGCAAATGTTTCTTCTTTCTGTCTGATTCTTCCTTAAAGCAATAAATTCATCTGATTCCTGACTTCCAGACTCAGCTGAGCAACAAAAGGAGTGTGATAATGTTTGCTGCTAAATTAATTTCACCTGAGTCAGTTTTGGAATTGTTGCTTGTTTCAGTCTTTTCAAACTTGAGGTACATTCCCCCCCCCCCCTCTATTGTTTCCCAAACTTTTTTTTCCCTTCATGAAAGAATGAGTATGCTGCTGAAAAAAATGCAAGCATTAGAGAAGAGATGGGATGGAAGCTTACCTATAATCAGATAGCTAACATGACTTCCTATTGTGGCTGGAGTCAATTTCAGATAGAACTGTTAACTGAACTGAAACGTGCTTGAGAAGAAAATTTATTTTAAGAAATACTGAATTTATAGGACATAGAAAGAAGACAGTAGTAAGAAAAAAAATGATACACAAAAGAAAGAGAAATTATAATAGTTGCTACCTTTTCTCTTTCGCTTCCCCACCCCCCCCAAAATCAAAGAAACAATGAGAGAGAGATCTGCTAAGGACTCTGCTTTTAAGATAAGCAGGTGAGGATTATTTATAGATAAGTGAGACTGTTCCAGGCTCTCAAAGGAAGAGCAAGGCTCAACTAAAGCAGAAAGATACATTTGTTTCAAGAACAGTAAAGAAAAGCACATGCAGATGTTGGGTACAAAGCCAAACTTCTAAAGCGTGTTCACAAATACATTTGTTCTAAAACAATGGGAGGAACTGAAATGTCTCCTTTTGTAAACCTTTGATTACTCTGTGTCCTGGATTCATATTCTAATTAACCCACTGGGAGGAAAATGTTATAACTATGTAGCCTGTATGGCTTTGTTTGTTCCTTAATGAGCATATACATTACCTAAGTAAATTTGCAGTCTTAATTTTGTCATCAGTATATCATCTTAGCCCCCCACAAATAAGGAATAGATGCCAGGTATTATAAGCCAAAATGGTCCGAGAATCCCATTTTCGTTTTACTGAATAATGTTTTTTCTTCACCTTTTCTACCATTGTTATAATGTGTGCCTCTGGACAAGTTTTTAACATAGAGTGTTTTATTTAATTTTCTCATATTCTATCTTCTAATTTCTGTAACTATTATCTGAATAACTATTTGGATGGAGTTCAGTTATGCATGTCAATATTTCACAATCACAATAATAGAGTCATCAGTAATCATTGACTCTGCTCAGACAGTATGTATTACACATCTATGATCTATGATGACCCTCAGAAATCCCTCAGATTCCCATTTGTTTCTATCCTGGTTGTAAACTGTGAAAGATTATGATACTTACCGAACATTTTGTATGAGGCAAAAAAATATCCAATTAACCTTTTTTTATTAATCATGTGGATAGCTTACAACATTGGTTCATTATTATGTTTTCTTGCCTTCCAAATTGAGACTCTTAGGTTCTTTCTTTTAAATAGGCCTATATCATTTCTAAAATGATAATAAACATCATGATGACCTAAATATCTATCTTTATATCAGATACTCCAGATCTCTCAGTAACTTCCTGAATTTGTTAGTCCTGATAACACTGCATTTCATATTAACTTTTATTTTTTTTCTTCTAGCCAAGGTCATAAACATTGCCAAAACAGACCCGAAGAACATAAGGGAACAACAGAATGAGATAGATTGTAGGAACTAAGAAATTTCTCTTCAAGTAAATTATTCCAATCACACTGTTTTTGATCATACTGAAACAGACAATGCAAACTGCATTTCATGTTGAGGATTGTAATTTCTGATAAAAAATGCACTCTATATTCAGAATTTTAGAATGTAACCACAAATAGATACTTGTAAATTGTATACTACATTGTCTTATCAGACATGATTGACAGGTTGTAGCTGTTTCATGTTATAAGGCATTTAATGTATTTTCTGGTTTACAGTTTGAACTACTACCATTTCATGAAAATTTTGTTTTTTCTTATCCAGTGAACCCTGGTTCTGCATATCATGTATTCAAAAGTCACTACATGGCTGAAGTGTATTAATATGAATTAATTTATTACAAGTTTAAGCCAAAATGTAGAATTCTAGGCCCTGATAAAATCCATGCCAGTTTCACCACTGACTTTAACAGACTCAAGTGTTTACCCCAGGTATAAAAGATGTATAGATTTCTGCTTTATTATATCTACCTTTAGAAAAGGAATCAGTCATTCACAGAGAACAGCAATATTGCATAGGGCTTTTTATTTTATTTTCTTTCCCCATGGAATTATTCATCCACAGTCAGTAACTAAAATTTAATTGTTCTGTTGTTGTATTTACTTTAACTTTTAAGGCATACAATAAGAGTACAGAACTACCAAATAACATTGCTGTTTTCTTTCTTTTATAGTTATTAGCAAAAAAAATTGCATCAGTGAAATGAAATTTGCTATGAAATATGTAAATATCAATTTTAATCAGAATAAGCCTAAAGCTGAGAATAACTTAGTGAAAGGTTTGAATGTGTTTCCAGATCAGAGATTCTGGAAAATCTTGGCACTTACCAGAGAAGTTCTACATACCATACCATAGAAATTCACCAACAACATTAATGCTGTGCAAGATACATGCTTGAACACATCTTAAGACTGCTTGTGTTGAACCACTTCTTGTCTACAGCACAGGAGATCACTGATTCCAGAAGCAGAACTCTGAATGATTTAAGTTTATGACCCAGATCTTCTCTGATAATGGTACATAACAAAGCACAATTTTTTTCAGATTCCTGGAGAAGGATGATATTACTTAAAATGTGCAAAGACAACACATTGGACAGACCTATAGCATCAATTTAATTAAATTGTCTTCCCTTTGTTGAATTAAGTCAGACTCTTAACATTACTTAAAGTAATTTATAGTAGTTTAATAGCTGTAAGTCAATCTATTCAAAGCACATTTTCTGGTTTCTTAAGAAAAAACACTTGGATTAATTCTGGTCATTTCATTTTACATTATAATTCAACCGTAGCTAACTTTAATTGGAAATGTCATACATACCAATATACAAGACCAGATACGTTTTAATTCTCAGAATTAAAATTGTGCACTGTATCTATCTTTTGTTACTTTTACTAGAAAGGAAAATAGGAAAGGTTGAATTTATAGCAATAGTTTGGTTTTCTTTATTTTTATTTCAGAGCAGTAAAGTATTACATATTACAAAAACACCAAGCACTTCCAAAATAAAAGGTGTACAGATTCTTCTTTCTGTGGTATGACATTTCAGAAGGTTCCAAATAATGGAAATCTTAGATGAAACGCTTCTGATACACTAACATAAATGAGGAACTTAAAGCTGAAAAATCATCCTTATTTGCTTTTTTATGTTTAGTTATTTATATTCTCCTAACATGAAGCTAGTATTTTTTAAACAGTCCAAACTTGCCAAGGATCCCAGGAGTTTAGTCTGTATATACAAGATATAAGGATCAGGGCCACGTGTTCTGATATATGAAATCTTAAACTACTGACAAAACTCTTCTAAAACCTATGAAATTATGTCAGTGATTTAAAGTCGCCTAGGAATTTACTTCCTAAAATTAAAATAGCATTTTTAAGGTCTCTTATTTACTACTTTGGATTCATTAGGTTATTCATTCATTAGGATTCATGGATTAGGTTAATCCATGTGGAACTTCTTTAAACCCATACTTTTACTTTTCTAGATCTTTTACAACTTTATAAATCAATATTAAAATATCTTTTGATCCATCAGAGTGTAAGAGCTCTTTTGAACCGTTTTCAATTTATTCCACCTATGAATATCAAGAGACTCTTAAAACCCTTGGTTATATGTCTTCTGATAATTCTTGAGAATTCACATAATGGCAAAGAATTTTGAAAGTTTATGTAATGTTTACTGAAAAACAGTTCAGGTTTGTTTGCCATACTTTTCTTAATTAAATAACTGGGATTTTTTTGTGTGTGTTTTTTGTTTGTTTGTTTGTTTGCTTGCTTGCTTGCTTTTCCCCTCTCACAAACATATATTAGCATCTACTTGCAGTGAAAACCAGAAACCTTGCAGTTCAGCTCTATCCAGCTATGTCAAGAGCTTCTGGTAGGAATCTTTTGTTATTAGAACAAAATCAGGTGGCAGCACAGAGCTCACATTCTGCAGTGCTCTTCTTTTTGTTCGAGTTATATCAGTGTGGATCCTAACTCTCTTAATATTGTATTTTCTGTTTTCCAAAATCCTAGATCTATCTTGCCCTGTCTAATTTAAAGATTTATCATGCAAACCAGAAAAAAAAAAAAAAAAAGTATATGATAATATCCACTCTGTCATCACAGATCGCACAATTGTCTTATTGTGATTTCCTGCAGCTGTTCTGACATTTCCATAATACTCTTTTTACCATAGAAATAAGCAAGAATACCTATTCCGCTTTCACTGAAGAAATGAACGGAACTACAACACATATTTGCAGTGTTAATTACTTCTTACAGAACAAGAATTTAATTGTGGCTTCCTAAGTTAATATTCTTTTGGCATTTTAACAAAAGAGAATGTTATCTGGCCTTCTAAAAGGAGAAAAATGTAATGTAAATCATAGTTCTATTTTTGTTTTTATATTTAAACTTAAATACATATTTTCCTAATATATTTTTAAGAAGATACCTCTAGGTGCAAAATTCATACTGAAACACAACTTTTATTGATAACCTTATAATCCTGCTATGACTTCATTTTGCCCATTAAATCTGACATAAAATATCAGAACAAGAAAGTATGTCCAAGACATCCATATCTGACATAGAAAACCTACTCAAAACATGATCTCCCCAGCGAAACGTTTCCTGTTTGTAGAGAATGATGAAAAGAAAGGGTGGCAAATAGAACATATCACTGTGATACACTACATTGCATAATTATCAAACACAATAGATAATACCATATTTTTTTTTGGCTGTAAAGATCATTCAAAGTCTTTGAATTTAAATGCATGACCTAACTGTGCATGTTAAGTTACCTAACCATATTTAATCATCTATATTTTGATTTACAAGTAATGGAAATTGTCAGTATCTTTGCTTCATCAAAATAAAGTAAATAAAAACTAGGCTTATTATTTCTGTGACAAAGTTCAGGTTTTTCACCAGGTATCATATTTAACCTTCTAGGTATGGAAGCCTTTTATGCAGTATATGTGTGATGGCAGTAAATGCGTTTCTTTTACCAATAAAGGGAGACATATATAATAACTTCTCTGTGCAAGTAGATGAATCAATAAGGCATTGGATAGAGATTTAACATACTGAAGAGTTCTGTCATGATTAGATTGTTAAATCTAATATCAAATCATTCTTTCTTTCTACTTATCTCATTGCTTTTTTCTTCCTCTTCCTCTCCCCCATCACTTCTTTTTCCTGTCCCTTGCTTTCTTCTACTCTTATATTGAATATATATGAACATAAAACCATTTTTAAACACTAGATATTATTATTCTCAATGGCACTGCTATATTCTAACTTCCATAAAACATGATATTCTTTTTCATTTCACAATCTTTTTCTTCTTTAAACCAGTCAGGTTTCTCAGAAGTATATAGAACTTATGTAACTAATCTGTAAATCTTACTGTAAGAGTTTCTTAAGTGCCTTGACTATATCCCATGTGAAAAAAATATTCATGAAAAAATATAGATATTTCAAGATTTTAATATCTTCACTTACCTCTTTTCCCTTTAATTTATTTGTCTTTAGAAAAAGTCTAGTAGCAATTATTATGTTATGTATCATGACATCATGTAGATCACAAATTAGCAACCTTCATAAAATTATCCCTGCACTATCCCTGATTACTCATGTTTCACTAGAAGCCTAGCCTGTTACTTTATGCAAATTTTCAAGATTTTCTTTGAAAAGACTGTAGAATAGAAATACCTTCACTGTTGGCCAATGAGAGTCAAAGAACAGGCAACAAATTATGACTGTGATTAGTCACTGTTTGTTATAAAGCCTACCTATATAAATAAAAATAATAAGAAGAATGAAACAAAACAACACTTCACAAAAAACACCTTTACATTTTTTACATTCTAAATTTATTCTGTGTGAAAATTCTTAAGCTAATGATCAAGTCAACAGTCAATTTTCTTTTTAATGAATGCTGAATAAAAGTAAGCATAGTGAATATATTTACTTTGGGAGTGACAGCACTGGAATAGGCTGTGCGGAGTGATGGTGGAGTCTCCTTCTCTGGAGATATTCAAGACCTGCCTGGGTGCTTTCCTGTGCAATGTAGGGAACCTGTTTCAGCAGGGGATTTGGACTTGATCTCCAGAGGTTCTTTCCAACCCCTACAATTCTCTTAATCTATTGGTTTATATCACCTTTACAAGATAGCTGCATTAGTGTTTTTTTATACACTCTCCAATTTATACTATGTTCCTCTTTTCAATAGTACTGAAAGTACTATTAAAAAGTTATCTGTAAAATACTAAAAGAAAAAAAAAAACTAATACATATTAAAATAAAGTAACTGCCCAAAGAAATAAATACTATATGTTATATATTAAATGATAAATCTCTAGCAATGATTTACAATAATTTGCTTAAAACTAGTAAGTAAATGGAGCCTGCATAAAAATAATCAGAAATAACTTCAGAGAACGAATGTTTAGCTCACCTTAGGATACAGGTAAACATTCTAACTGTCCTCATTACCATATTTAATCCATGGTAGTTCTAAAGTATCTATTGGATTCTAACCTCTTCAGAGAATGAACTGTCTTATTATGAATCTGACTAATGTTACTCATGTATTCGTAGTACTGTATGAAGATTTAAAACCCTGTAAATGGAAAGTTTCTTTAAAGAAAATCTGATTGATTTCAAACTAAGAGCATCAGAATGAAGTGAAATAACTGAATTTCATACAAGATTCTTAAGAGAGAAGATGACATTTTCAAATATGATTTCAATAGTATTATTTTTGAAGCAGTTTCATTTAAAAGAACTACAGGTTTTAAAATATGAATAGAACTTACAGAAAGAATGTGTCAAACACTTACTGAGGAGGACATAGGAATTGAGTTTATGAACACAGTCATAAATGAATTATTTAGTCCAAATGTTTACATAAAATTCCTAAAATTTCCCACGTACTGCAGGTGTTTTCCAGTTGTGCCTTATGTTATGCATTATGTCTTTGGTTGCAGATTTAAGACTGATTTTGTGAGACGTGAATAGCAAAGAAATTCAATTTAAAAGTGTATTTTCTACATAGAATGTAATACGTATTGGAAATTTTGTGACTAAGTTTTTTCTCAAGACCATTGTTTCCTTTCCACAAATATTATGTCTAAACAGTCTTTATGCAGCAACTGGTTTGAGTTAAGTCCACCTATTTTCAGATGAAATTCAGAATGAAAAGGCACAGGAATTATTTGGGGAACATGGAATCTTTTTATGAGAAATGATTGAAAATTCTTGACTTGTTTAGGCTAGCACACAGCTAGCTGGTGCTCTATAAATTTATGGCAAAAGACCTGAGTATAGAACAGAGGGAATTTTTTTTCTGGGTTTGACAGAAGCTTTAGGTACAAAAATGAATCAGTGTGATGATTACATTTAACACACAACTCATGTTGCACTTCGGGGTTTTCTTTCATAGGTACAGTGCTTGATAAACTATGCAGTCTTTTCAAATCTATGGTGTTCACATCTTTATTCAAAGCAGTCTAGAAATCTTTAGTTTTTGCAATTTTCTTAGCTTTTGACTTATGTTTCCCTAATCTATAGCCACTGTCCACTTTTCTAAACAAATCCTCAGTTTCTGCTCCTCTTGAATTATATCCTCTTTCCCTTTTATTTTTGTTCCTTCTGTACTCTGCATATATCAAATTCCTATCCTAGGTTCTGGTCGTCTCTGTTTCATCTGTGCTTTCTATTGATGCTCCAGTATCCTTTTCCTCTCTGCTCTTTTCCTATTTCCTGCTCTTCAGTCATGTTTGCACAAGATGACTTGTATTACATTCTTTCTACACTTTTTTTTTTATTAGGCTTCTGCTTTTCAGCTTTCAGATTTCTGCATTTCCATGTTCCTGTTGAGTCCATTTTTTCCCCCAAATTCCGTTGCAAGTAGTCACTAGACATGCGAGGCATCACCAAGAGCACAATAGAGGGCGTTTTTCTGCATTTTCGAGTCACAGGTGCCACAACCAGCACTGAAAATGCCATCTTCCATTCTAAAATGTCTAGTCCAGAAGAATTCTTCAGATCATTTACATGTAAAACTCTAAAAATACTATGAATATGTATGAATTTTTCTGTTATTCTTTCAGGTTTTTGATGCATGGTCTGGCTAGCAGATTTCCCTGTGCAAGGTAAATGCCTTGATGCTGAGCACTACTTCTAATAGTCCTCATTGTTCAGAGAATAAAAGTCAGCATTCGTTCAGAAAGCAAAAACAGTTTTCTCACCTACTCTTTAAATCCTCCTAAAACATTTTTCCCTGTATTTATTCCAGAAATAGAAAAATATTTTACAGAAAGCCTTTTGTAAAATTAGCTTTGTATCAGATGCTCAAATAGGAAGATACGTGCAATCTGGTGAAAATGTTGGTCCTTTTAGTGTAGAACTTACCTTTATAGGGGAACAGAAAGTTTCAAGCAATTTGAAGTACAAATGCTGTTACCTGCAACTAATAGCAACAGCCACAATTATAATAATAGTAGGATAGCCTGCTTAAAGTGGTGAATGTGTTTTAAATGGCTCTCAAAACTGGCAAGCTATACTATGTGTCAACAGTTCTCGTAGTATTATATACAAATACATTCTTAAATTATACAACATTTTAGTGGAAGAAAAGAAGGTGAATCAATAAATTATTTATCTTCTAAAAATACTAATGTTAATTATATGTAAATTAATTCCAGTAATTGGCCACATTCACATGTACCTTACTTTCAGTTGTAGTATATGAGATACTTTAAGAAAATATCAGCAATTTGTTTAGTGAAAAATACTTTAATTACTGAAACCAATACCAAAAAATCTCTGCCTTAAAATGGAAATACTAGTCTTGACCCCAGCAGGAAGATACAACTTGCATTGATTATGTGGAAATGTATAGGAAATAACAGTAATTACACTGATTTGCATACCCGAATTAACATAATTGCTTTTAAATGCTAGCAGCATAAAATCCCAAGTGAGTTTTGGACTATAATTGTAATGAGCATGGGTTACAGGAAAAGACAACAGTTCGACTTCCCCAGTGATCCATTAACTAAGGATATAATTTTAATTTTGCACTTAATTATTGTTAAAAGGATATGTCACACAAGTGTCTTTGTACATAGCTGATTCTCTAAGGATTAGGGAGATTTTATTACCACTGGAAACAAAGCACTATCTAAAGCTTTGCTTACCTGTTTCCTGACATACAGCAGTTTATGTTTAGAGTACAGACTGAATTTTAATGTATTTTTCAAGTGGTGGATCTTGACAAGAAGTATTTTGAATCTCTGTAATGCTACTGATTGGATTCACTCTTCAGATATCTGAACATGATCTTTCTCCCCTCAGCATTCTTGGTAGTAAGTAGAAATCGAGAAAGATTGAGAAGCACTAGAAACACTATCCTCTATCTAAAATCATGACTATGTAGACTAAATTCAACAGGGAAAAAAAAAAAAAAAAAGTAAAAAAAGTAAAATATTTTGTCTCTAAACCTGTTTGTTCACTCCCTCACTAAATTTGCACAAGAGAGATTAGTGTTGTGTCTTTGTTATTTTTTTTTCCCAACAACATTCATTCTTATTCATCAATGCAGATGTTTTTATTATTAAAAATTCTGTAGCCTATTAAAAAATGCTTATGGTATAACGCATATTTGTGGCTACCCACAAACAGCTTCATGACTTTGATTTTATTTTCCTGTTAAGTAGTCTTTTAGATCTCTATGAAGGAATTCCTTGTAGTTTGTCATCTGCATACTATGCTCAGCACTGCAGTACTTTTTATTCCTTTTTCAAGTTTTTGAAATATCTTAGATTTAAATGTTAATTGTATTAAAATATTGTAAGAATATATGGTATCTGCAATAAGTTTTGGAAAAAGGTGAATTATTTTCCTTCTCTTGTTAAGAGTCTGGGAAAAAGACATAGATTACATCTAAAATAATGCCTCCTATTTGTTTCCATGAAAACTACAATAGATATAAAGAGCAAATTCTCAGCTTTGAAACACTGTTTTTCACAGTAGTAAACACCATTAGATGTCCATTTTTAACAGCCGTGAAGAAGTGCTCTTCATTCATGTATGACAGCTTTGCATGATCATTCAGAACATGGCTTGTCTTTCACATCACAATCATCACTGCTGAAATGAACCGCCCACAAGCTGACTGTGCTCCCATCCACTGTTGTTCCAGAAATGGTCAGCAACATCAATGAATGTCAGTGGGTGCAAGCTTTTTTCTGCATGAAGGAATTCAATGACACCTTTGCTCCATACATTCTTTCATGTCAGACGCCATTTTGTCAGACTTCCCATCTACTGCCATCTGTCAAATGGCAATAAGTTGTAATGCAATATTGGTGGGAAGGCTCAATCCCTACTGCCATACCAATAACATCTGCATCTGATGTTGTGGGCTAACATAATAAAACAGAATACTTCACTTTTTGAACAGACTTTGTATATGTTTAGAGAAATCTATAATATCATGACAAATACATGACATAATCTGCTGATCCAGAAAAATTGAGGGTGAAATATTTAGTAGTAATCCTTAAGAAGTTTTAATTTGGTTCTATTTTACTTAATTTCAATACTGTCAACATTAATTCAAAATATTTTAATGCTGTTTTATCTTCTAAAAAGCCCTGAATGTTGAAGTACTTGTATTTTTTGGTGAAGTTTAAAGATCTCAGAGTGTAAAAAATTATAGTACAGTGTAATCAGAATCAGTGCTTTTTTTATGGGAGCAAAAATCAAACTGTTCATGTATGTCAATGCTTTTAATAGTATTCATGGTGAAATAATAATCAAACGGAATACTAAAAAACACTAAAAGACTCAAAATTTCTTTAATGTCCGGTATTTAATTCTAAAGTTTTGAAGCAATTCTTAGCAGAAAAAAAATATCTAAAGGATACTCAAGTGAAAACTATTAAGAAGTGTATTTTCTTCTTATACGGTTGTCATCCAGAACTTCTCCAAAAGCAGACACTTCAGAGTACAAACTGAGGCTAACGATCACATTGTGTATGACTGGGCCCATCAGGATCTACTGTGTTAAGTCTTATTTCATGCTTATTGAAGTTTCTGTTCATAAGCAGACAGTGAGAGTCATTTGAGGATCATCTATCTCCCAGTCTACAGAGACAGCTAGCAAGAGCCTTTTCGCTAGCGCGTTCCCTTTGGATTGATAGCAACCTCAGTATTCAGATATAGTTAAGCCTTTAATGTTTCATTAGTCTGCAAGGCAGGTTATCATTCCTCTAAAAAGAAGACATTGTCATACTAAAAATGGCTTTATAATGTTATAATCTGTACTTAAAAAGTAGGAATGAAAGTTGCTTAAATCCACAGGATCTAATAGAAGTGTTTCTTGAAGTGCTTTAATAGAATTACAATAAGTTGTAGGAAAGAATTCCTGTGACAAACACAATGAGTTTCCTAGAAAAAGATTAAGTGCTCCATATCTCAGTTTTCCTTCCATCTCCTCGCTTAAGTTAATTCATGATAGTACTTACAGTACTGCCTAGAGTGTTTCTAAATAGTGTTAGCTGTCACTAATGATTTTCTGTAGGAAAATTTTCTGTGAGATCTTTTCATGTTAAAGTATATAGTTATACAGAATATATTCATCATAAATATCATATCATGCATTTCAAATTCAAATTACCAGTTTGATTCTTTGTGATTAAGAGGAATTAACTGTAATTATACAGTCATTTTATCTTTATAGCATGAAAGATGGCTTTGGCAAGCTTGAAAACCTTTTTGCAGTTTAACATCAAAAGTCTGTCACAAAGAAAACCAGAACTCATCACTGCAGTCAGTGCAGTAGACAGGGACTTTGACATAGGTTTTAGTAATGTAGAAAAAGCCCCTAGCTCTTAGTTTAAAATGTTAGTATTAAAATTTTTATGGCAGTGTTGAACATTTTTGGGACCTGTTTTTCAATAATATTAAATATTTCATGGTCAAATACTATTTTGATAGTATGTGTTTCAGTAAAAGTTTCTCTCTCTGTGGAAGAGTTTACTTAGTCTTTCATACATTCAGTTGACAAAAATATTGATGCTTTGTGGAACGTTTTTGTAAATGAAAGAAAATCAAGACTTTGGACTAAAACATATTTTAAAATTAAAAGCCATGGTTGAAAATATATCTCGTTTAACGAAGACAGCAATGAAGAGAAAACATGTGTTTACTGTAATTAAGAACAACTAACTAAGATGGAATGAGAGATGAAAGATAGCTCTTCCTCTTCTAATTGATATAGGAATTTTATATATGCATTTATTTATTTTTATGTATTTTACATAATTTTCTATCTTTAACTTCTCAAGAATGTAATGCAAAATTATCATTAGCTTTAAATGAAAATTAGCTTGTGATTAGTTAAATGAAAAGTTAAGTTCAGGTTTGTATCTAAATCTTCTTGTACATTTATGGCTTTGAATTCATATAATTCTTATACTGTCTACAGAAGATTTTTCAGGTATACAGTTATACAAAAGACATATGTAAGAAAGGACTGCTTTTGTGTTTTCTTTATTTTCTCAGCTAATCTTGACCATCATGTGTTTATAATCATTCTCACTGCATATCCATCTGTTCAAGGTTAATGCTTTTCTACTTTATGTGAAGTATAGCCATTTACACAAAGCAAAATGACTGTGAGCACACAGTATCTTAGGTTACAGTTTCATACAAGTTGAAGAAAACCTTATTTCTTCTTTCTTCTCAGAATCAAGTGGAATTTATGTCTTCAAGCAGAACTGCAGGTGTTGAATCTTGCTATATATAGTTCATACAAAAATAACCCTATGGTTAAAAAACAATAGGTCAAATGTTTCGGGAGACAGTCATTAGTTCATAGATAATAAAATATCCTTGCAAAAATTAAAAAAAAAAAAATTGGAGAATTTCTTTCTTTATTTCTTTATTACAAAGAGGTTGTATCTTTGTAGTGTGCATGCTATTCCAAATGTTGGTATTCCAGACACTTATGCATATTTTATATTTTATTCTTGAAAACACTGATGGAAATTATTACAGTTATCAAGTTATATACTTGAGCTTAGTAGACTTTTGTTATATACAATTTAGTTATAATCAATCACTACTGCTCCTAGTCTCCGATCTCTTAGTGGTATCTTGGTCATCAAACATCTGATCCAAACACTATGATGTCACTAAATGACCAACTGAAAAACTCTAAACAGAAGTTACAAGTAGAGTAAATACAAACATATGACCATTTCAAAGGATGAAAGCTTAACTCATTTAAAAAGCAGATTCTTAGCTCCCTCAGTCTTCCAGTATGAAAGAAAGTGCATTACAAGGTCTTCTGCTCTGACACAATTTATACTATGTTCAATCTACTTGCTATGCTGCAACAGCAGCAACAGCAATGGTACTGAGCAAATTCTGCAGTGCTCCCCGGAATTCCCAATCTTGTATACACATTTAGGAATAAATGAGTGCCAGCAAGTCATAGCTCCAATTAGGAGAAAAAAAAGGTCTTCTACATTTCTGATCTGGTACCACTCAGTAAACGCAAACTTACATAAGCTGAATTTACACGGAATCAGAATCTGTTAAGCTTGGTGCTCAGTGTGTGCCATAACTTTTTCTGAAATTCTTTCTAAGTAAATTTATGGAGATGCAGAAACAGAGCCAACATCCTTCTATCACAGTTCAGTCCATGTACTGGAGTCACATGGGAGTGCAAATAATAACTGTCTACTTGCACTGGCAGGGCAATGAGCCATCCAAAGACAAAAAACCATTTACAAATAGTATGTTTAGAGTACTGTAAAGAAAAGGCTGTAAAAAGTACAAAGTCTCCAAAAAGTTGCACTCCCACATTTCACTGGTAGCTTTCCTTCTGAGCTTTTTTTCTGGATTTCACATAACATTTTCATGAATAAAAGAAATGATGTGCAATTGGGATAGTTTTTGAGCTAGAAATTAAATTTGAGACCTGGGTCAAATTTGTTCCTTATGTTTTTTGAACTGCTTGCTCCTTTCCAAGAGCTTTCTTCCTACATTTTCTAATGTGTTGTAAATCAAACTACAGGTAATTCTTCATGTTCTGTAAAGCTACTTATTTAGTTAGGGTTGAAAGAATTTCTATAGTTTTCTAATGATGGGAATCATGAGAGAATTACAGAACATCCCAAACAGAATGTTCCAAGAAACTTGTACATCAGACACTGAGTAACACGGTTTAGAGAGCATGGCAGAGATAGGTAGACAGCTGGACTAGATGATCTTGGTGAACTTTTCCAACTTTAATGATTCTATGATTCTGTAATTCACAATAAATCCCTGGTTTTACTTAGCTGTTCTTTCAAGGTGTTGACTGACACATTTAATACGTCAGTGAAATTTCCTGAAAATAAACTTCTCATTTAAATGATTAACAAAAACAGTAAGTTGCCTTTTGCTTTCCACAGCTTCCATGGTAATTATATAGGAAAAAACAAGGAAAAATCATTTTTCTACATCTCCCTAATAAACTGCAAAATAAGTAATTTAATATGTTTTAAACTAATTTCCTCACATACAGATTTATGCAATGTAGTAGAAGAGTAAATAAACAAAACTTTCTTCAGTTCTGAACCCTGGTTTAGGCCAGTTAAACATCATTGAATTTAGTAATTTTCATATTTCGAATACCAGCCTGATTTGAAAGATGTTGCATTTGAGTAGAATAATGAACTACTAATTATGCGTTATTCTCTTTTTTTTTCCTGCTCATCTTTTGTTCAATCATCTTTCTATGCAATACATAGAGCACTGTATCAAATTGTATCCTGCCAGTAAAAACAGACTAATCATTTTAATTCCTTTCTTTGGCAAATAATCCCTTGATTCATTGCCATCTGCTATACTGTATTCTCTGAGTATTTCTTCTTTCTTAAAAAAGATTATTCTTATTTTCTTCTACAGCTCAAGAACTTTCTATTGTTTGGTTAAGGTTTGAATTTCATGTCATGTTTCTCTCAGACTAAATGTCCTACATATTGTTCATGATAGTTGCTCAAAATTAGCTTCTTTTAATGTATCTTCTTTTTTTCCTCTTACATTTTATCATCTCATTTTTTTTATTTTTTTCAAAATTTTTTTATATATTTTTATTATTATATATTTTTTTTTTCTCATTTAAAAATCACTTGGAAGATTTTCTGTCAACTACCAATGGGGGCAGACATTGCAAAGACGATTTCCATTGCTGACACTAATGCTTAGCACTTGTGGAATGTAAGCAGATGACAATGATTTCAGATCAGTCTTATCTGCTGAAAGATGAAATCAGGAAATGCACAACTAATAAACACTTCCACATACTAATGCATTAATGGAAAAATAGGAGCCAGAGAGAGTGAAAAATATGAAGTTTTCATGCTTACTTAAACAGATCAAGACAATTTTCTATAAAAATGAGTCAATATTGTAAAATGTACTGCAGCATAAAGGGGAGAAGTGTGAGGTGCCTGTTTTATTACATAACATTAACTGGAAGCTAGTAGATTTAATTTCATAAAACATTATTTTAATAAATCCTGATTATAATAGTTTGGCATATTATAGGAGTGTTCATCGCCTGTTCCTTTCAGAACACGTAGATCACTCCAAAATTAGTGCCTCCTATTTATTTACATGGAAGCTACAACATATGTAAAAGCACAAAAGCACTATTTAATAGAGCAAATTCTCAACTACACAGAACTATTTTTTAATGTAGGTATTATCATTAGCTGTACATTTTCCCAGCAATGAACAAGAGCCTGTACGCTGTGCTGATAGAAATCTACACTAGTGGAGACGATCCAGTGTAGCTGTTGCTACTTCTGAAACACTACCCACCACCTCATTATGCTCACATCCACTCTTTGGTCCCCATCAATGTTTAGGAAGCATGAATGAATGTCAGTGGGTGCCACTTTTTCTGCATGGAGGAATTCAGTGACACACCTTTGCTTCATACATGCTTCCATGTCAGACGATTTTGTCAAATAGTCCCTCTGCTGCCATCTGTCATATGGCAACAAAATGTAATGAAATACTGATGTGAAGGTTTGACCTCTACTGCCACCCCACCAACATCCACCTCTGATGTGGGCCAACATAATAAGACAGAAGGCATTATTTCAGAGCATCCCTCAAATTTTTGAAAAGCAGGATATCTTAGCTCTATTTTGAAAAAGTATATGCAATGCTGGGAATTATGCTTTCAAGCATTTAAAGTTTCATCATTTTGCTGATTAGGTTAGAATGAAAATGAGACTTTGAGCAATTTTAGATTACCATCACCTTCATCTAATTTTGAGCAGTGAAAATGAGTGAGTTACAGATTTTTGGAGGAAAATAAGTGTGTGTTTGAAACCTACTGGTAATGTTTTCCAGTGTTTGCATCTGTGAGAGTACAAAACACAGAAAATATCTTTAAGGTCTCTTTAGATTTTCAGCAGAGACCACAGTTCTTCTAAAGTTCTCCTAAATCTTTTCTATCAAATAATGGATGTGATCATTTGTTCAGTTGTGCAACTGCCATCATTACAACTTGAAGTAATACTGTATTGATGTTCTTGATGGGATTTCCTCTCCCTCTAACATTTCACTTAATCTGAAAAAGGGATTGCAACGTCCAAGATTAAAAGCAGGTAATACTCATTTGCACTAAGAAAAATGACTCTCCGCCACCACTAGACAGTAATTGAGGGGCTATCAGGAAGTCTCAAGGCTAATTTTCCCTCCATATCTTCCATATTTACAAGGCAGGCATGCACGATTTCTCCAGAAACAGGATGGTTAAACAACCTGCTTTTCTAAGCTCAACATTTTTATACCTTGGGTCTTCTACCATCAAAATCACTGTCAACAAGATAAGTGTTCAGTGAACTACTGCTAATGTGACAAAACTGTTAAATTTGTCGATATACAGCCTATACCAGAAGTATCTATGACATTTTTTCCACTGTAACTCTAAAGTTATTTAAATTTTATTTTTTACATAGTGTTCATGAGGCAGAAAGTACTCAGAGATGAAAATAATATCTATTTATTTAAATTCAGAGCAAGTCCTACAATACAGACAGTCCACTCTAAGGTCTATGATATTTATCCTCATTTTGCTTATAAATCTTAGACTCTGAACAAGGAAACATAATTCCAAGTAAACTGGGAGGTTTGTTGTACTTTTGAGTCAGATGCTGAAGTATTTTCAGTGGAGAATCGTTGGTTAACAACATCTGAGCAGCAGTGCCATGCTTAATGATATCTGTGTTTTCTTGTGAAACCAAAATGATTTGTTAACTATAAGACTATTAAACAGTAACTTAATAATAAAATTTAACAAGTCCCTATATCTTGGCCTGAAAATTTCTTTAAAAACTCACCTAGAAGCACTCCATGACACAGACTGCTTCTCTATGTGTATTTAGACATCGATGGAAAGATTCCAACAATTAGAAGTTAATTTCTCCATAATGTTTCAAGACATATGAGATGATCTTGAAAAAAAAAAAAAAAAAAAAAAAAAAAAAAGAGTTAGCATGACATTAATACTGGGCAAAGTTTCTAAGGGACACAATTCATAAAGTATTAAAAACCTGCAATTTAATTAATTGTAATGAAGATAGCTTTATAGAAATTTGACTTCTAGACAAAACTGATGCATTATTTCATGAGATGATAAGTTGGTTACCACAGAAACATAGTAAACTTAAGAATTCAGTTTGATGTGATTAGAAGTTATAGTGCACAAAAGCAGTGCTCAGAGTAGTCAGTTCCATCCCAGAAAAAAAAATTAAAATAATTCAATCACTTATAAAATTACACTGATTTACTCTATTTCCATACAAAAATGTTAGACAGAATGATTTAAGTGGATCATTATATTTACTTTGACAATGTGAGATTAAGATGAGCTATCATCTCCAGGTCCACCCTTATATTGCTTTAAGTTTAAAGCAATTTGGTTATGCACAGAAAACTTAAAAACAATTTTGCAGCTGGGCAACAGACATCATGTAATTCTAAGCATTTGCAAAGTAGCTGTTTGACAGAATTGCTGATGAGCGTTATGGAGCTCTGTACATTCAGTGTACAGTTCCTTTTCTATTATTTTACACCTTTGGAAGTTAAAAGCGAAAGAATCCATTGCCCTTTTACATCTTTCATATTGTGGCCACAAATAAGCAAACTTTCAAATAATTTGAGGCCATTAAAAGCCCCATCATGGCTTTCCAAGGAATAGCAATGTTTTGAACGCTAGTGAGCTGCTCAAATACTAATTCAAGGAATAACATTCTGCATATCTCCCCCAGTGTTTCATTAGGGATACTATGTTCTCCCTTTCCATTCCTAAGCAGGAGCCTGATTATGAAAACAGTAGTTCATCTTGATGATTCTTATGGGTTCTTCCAACTCAGGATATTCTCAGCGATTCTTTCTCAGCAACTCATCTGATCTTGAGGGAACTGTTTGAAGCAGTGCATTGCTGACTTCTGTCACCTTCCAAAGGTCAGTAGTATTTGGAGTTGAAGTAAGGGCTAATATCTGTAGCTACACCGGATGCATAATAGCAAGGGACAGTGTTTCTGTTATTGCTGTACAAGCTGCCTGAAACATTGAGTCACATGGAAAAAGGGTCATTCTTTCAGTAAGCCACAGAAAAGAAAAAGCACTACAACTAGAGTGAAACTGTTATATGTCTGAGATTGACATAATAAAATAATAAAAGAGGAAACTAGAAATGATACTTATGAGCATAGGGCCTGGCTAAAATTTCCCAAATGATTAAATAAGGAGCTGTCTTGCTCCAATTTATAGGAGAGAGATGAGGTTCTTTTAATATCTGTATACCCAGCATGAGATTAAGAAAAACAGTTCACACATTAGTCCAGACAGTTTATTATAAATCCTAATCAGGGAGACAAGGAAGGGAAGGAGGGCGATAGAAAAGATAGGAAAGAAGCAAGAATAGCGTAAAGCAGGGATAGTCACCACCAGGATCCAGCAGCGGTCCCGCTGCATGCTGTTTCAAAGGTCTGAGGCAAAAGCAGCTGGGGGGGAGAGCAGCAGCGTGACCGGCCTTGGGCAGCAAGCAGGTAGCAGGGAAAAGTCGCAGAGCCAATCTGGGAGGAAGCAGCAGGACTCAGGTAGCAGGCCCAGGAGAGTCTGTCAGCATGCAGGAATTCCGTAGTGAGGAATCTGATGGCGGACACCTTTGTTCTTCTTCAGCATTGTGGTAGAGCACAGAGCAAGTCATGGAGGGAGAGAAGCGTTGTGACCTCTTCTTCATGAGGAATTTGTTGCCAGAAAAACCTGCTCTTCTTCATGAAGAACACAGCCATTAAACTGCAGCTTATCTCTCCCTCCCTCTCCCTCTCTCTCTCTCATTGCCCCTGGTCTTGTCCATCTGTGTCCCTCAGTCAAAGGGTTTCACAACCCTTGCCCAGTACCTGTCCAAAGTTCTCCAGACAGAGGATTTCTCAGCCCCTGCCCTGGACTTGTTCATGTGTCCCCAGCAAGCTTTGAGACAATTATGATGCAAAATAATAATCTCTTACAGGAACCATCAGATAATTTCTGTTCTGTTCAATCCTTCTTTCCTCAAAAGCTAGCTTGAGTTGAGGTTAGCAGTAAAAAGTGAGTCATTAACAAGCTGTGATTTCTCTGTATTTACATTTATTTCCTCTTAGAATAGAATTTAGTATACAGGAAACTTTATTCTCTATTTTTCTTTTAGGAACAGAAAGCTAATAATCTCAGTACATAGGGAATCAGATCTCTGAAAAGAAAATAAATGTACATTATTTGTTGAAAATATGGAAGATGGGGAGATAGAGGGAACAGGACTGAATCTCAGCTTCAGAAGGGGTAGGAGGCCCTACGGGCTGAGGTCAACATGCTGATGCAAGGCTTTAAGGGGATGGAAAATGAGCTGAATTTCTTGCAGCAGCTACTTGTACTTAATTTTAGGAGAGGTCTCAAAAAAAAAAAAAAAAAAAAAAAAAAGGGATTTGAATAACCTGTGGTCCATGGGCCTGAGTGTAGAAAGGATATAACAAAGCCACTTTCTGTTTAACTGTTCTCATATTCCTGGCCTTGATTCTTTCTCAGAAGCCACATTGAGGAGAGCAAACAGAAGAATACAATTCCCCCAGAATAAATGGAAGGCGTTTGTGAATAAATTCAGTTAGTATTTATCATAGGCACAAAGAGGTGCTAGCTAATGAAATTTTATAATAAAATCCACCATTTTCCTCTTAGTTAAAAAGTAATATCACTTTTAAACACATGTATATATGCGATGGTTTCTTTTCTGACTGTTTTTGTACTGCAACATGGACTTCAAAGTCTGTATGCTTAAGCAAAATTGTCTAATTCACAATCCTAGGATTTAAATAGAACATAATACTCCCTTTTGATGCATTATAGTATTAAACGTTCCTTTTTCTTGCTGTAGTACATTAGTACATTACAGTCAGTCTGGGGTGAAGCAATTTATTAGATCTTCTTCATTTTTCATTTCTACATGATCAGTACCCATCATAGATCAGAAAATCTTATTATTAGTTCCAGTGCATAAATATATGTCCTGTACATTTTACAGAATTATTGTTACTCCAGAATTCAAGATCATTCCAACCTTCCTGTACACTAATCCTTCTGTGTATTAGAGATACTTTCTATTGATATTTTTCCACTCTGTGTGTCTGTGAAATGAAGATCTCAAGGGCGAACAAAAATTTCAATTAACTTTAATCACAGGATAGCTTCTTGAGAAAGTACACTAAATTCCATCTTCAGTGAAAGTTTTCCTTCAGTAAATCTATCTGGGACATTTCCTATTTTTTCCGATTTTCTATGAAATTCTATTTTAATTTTTTTTTTTTAATATCTTAACATCATATGTGAATTACAGACAGATTAGATAAAGAAAAATCTATTTTTCCTTAGCCAAAAAAGAAAGATTTTCCTTAAAAAGTAAGCAGTAGCTTAGCGTGTTTTTTTCAGTTTATGCAAAGCTTCTTTTTTTTTTTTTCATTTTTTAACAGTTTCCCAGTTTTCCTTTGTTTTTCTTCTTTGATTTCTCTCTGAAGATCTCACATACTTCTGAGATGAAGTTCATACACCTTTGTTTTCTTCCTTATTTCAACACTATGCTCCTCCCTTTTCCAAAAAAAAAAACAAAAAACCTTGAGATATTAAATTTGAAATATTGTCACAGTTCTTCTTTGAAAACACTACACGCTCTCTCAGAATGCCAAAATTGAAGTTTTTGAGCTTCTTTCTCAACTTGAGTGTGGGCATTCATTCACTTTATATGCCAAGAGTAATGATTTTAAAGGCTTTCCATACTAACACATAGAAGTTATGTATCATTTTCTTTATATTATTTTTACTCGCATTTCATTAAATTTCCACTTCTTAGAATGCATTTGCATTAAAATGTGTGTTTTTTCTGTTTGTTTATTTGATTTCTTTTCTACATAAGATTTTATTATCAATAAACGACACAGACTAGGAAAAAAATCACTACAATTTCTGATTTCCTTACTGAAGAACATAGTAGTGCAAAACAGATATAGTTTCCTAAGCAAGAAGAGTGAATGCTTGAAAACATTCTCTTGCTAAGGTAGCTGTTTATATTGTATATGCTAAGGAGTATTTGGCAAAGCAGGATATCTAGGGCCTTGTTCATAGGAAGCCATTCTGGCAACATATCATCTGAAACAATTTAGCTAAAGTAGAACCGCTGCATAGTATTGAAAATCAGAACTGAATTTTACTAAGCTTCTTGGTGTCAGTAAATGCCACTGGCAAGTCTTTAATGTTGCTATAAAACTACAGAATGTCAAAACTAATACAGCATTTCACTTTCTACCTGAATTCAATTTAAAACTGCAGAGTAACTGGGATGACTAAGCTAGTTATATATATATATATATATATTATAATATATTATATATATATAATGAATGATTTAGTTATGAATTAAGTTCATAAGTTCACTTCAGTAGTGAGTAGCACATAGTATCAGTTAAATCCTGTTTAGTTACTCATCTACACTATACTGGAAAAAAAAAAAAACACCATCGAGCATCTCTGTCACACCAGAAAAAAATTCATCTTGTCAGTTGCACAAATGCACTGAAATCCTGCACTTAAATACAATTACAATTTTTCTGTCAAATAATATCATGTTCAACTTGTCTTTTTTCATTCTTTAGAGTTTATCTATCTTTAGTTTTGTCAAGCATCGTGACCCCATTGTTCAATATCTGGCCCCTAGCCAATAAAACTGTTCTGCCTTTTGTACAATTAATGAATATACAGATGATATAATATAGTAGAGAGCTTAGCTACATAGTTGCTACACAAAAGCAGGAAACAGAAATGATAGATACACTCACCCATACCCTAGACTCACACAAAAAAAACTCCAGCACAGTAGATCTCCAGAAAAGATACATACCCCCTGGTAGTCAGCTCTTAAATGAATCCAGGAGAGGTAGAGCCAGGCTCCAGCCCTTCCAGCAGCACAGGTGAATTGCCTTCACCCGTGCTTCCATGACTGACTCATTGCTCACCTCAGGTGATTAGTCAGAGGTTCAGGCCATGATTCAGCAGTTCCCATAAATCTTTATAACCACAAATTCAATTAACACAAAGTGGGTGGTACCCTGGCACAGAGAGGTGATGTGACTGCTAATTCCTGGTAGTCTTTTGTTTACTCTGAACTGCATATCCGTTTCTAACATTTGAAATATTGCTAATAACTGTGATCTGACTAAAAGTGGAGTGGATTTTTTAAAATAAGTTCTGTGATAACAGATGTAATACTTCAGTTTTAATTAGTTAACATAAAATTGGTTCATGCTTGTGGCCTGCTCTATGTCTGTTATGTGACGATCTTTCAAATCATCCTGAAAGTCATGCATAAATATAAATATCAAACAGATATAAGAACAGTTCTACTGAAAATGATAAAATTTGGTTGGCTGAGTAAGACAAGATCTGGATTTGTCTCAGCAATGGTAATGTACAAGCTTAAAATCACGGGGGGGGGGGGGTGATGTCCTTTTTTTAATGACAGTTTTGTTATTATATACTAGCATTCTCAAAAGCTTTAATAATAAAACAATATTTTATTTATTGTCTTCTCTTAAAAAGTACAGAGTATTTACCCTAAAATATAAATATTTCTTAAATATACGTGTTGTCCAAATAACACAAACACTGATCATACGTGTAGAACCCAGCTCACTTAATGCCCTCACACTGTATTTATTTGTAACAGCAGCATCAGCATGATAGTAGGAGCAAAACAATTAAGAAAAAAAGTGAAAGTGTTATTGGATTTTTCATTTTCTTTTATTCTTGCAAAGCTCCATAGCTGCAAGGTAAGCTGGTAGCTTATTTATAAAACTGACATTACAGCAAAATGCAGCACAAACAGGATTACTATTGGAACACAGTTTTGTAGATGATAGGTCTTCATCTGCCTAAGGCTTCTACTGAACACTCCTGTGTGCTGTAAGTAGTAGGATACTTTTTTGTAGTCTAACAACAGTACAATAAAAAATAAACTACTCCAAAACTGTGTATCAATATTACCCAGGAAGTCTGATGGAAATCAAATGGACAGTCATACTTGTTACAGTCAGTCATTCTATGACTCTTGGCACTGCTACTGATTTTCAGATTTTCATTACTTAAGCCTATAGTTGGAGAGCCAATATTGTTCAAAAAAATGCTGATGGATCATTTTCTATCTAGAGAGTATCCTGTTTTACTGGATGAAAATAAGAAAAATTTATAGGATAGATTTGGATGTAAGTTGGTTGTTTTGTTTAGTTAAGTACAAAGAGTGGTCAGAGAGTATTCCAAGTACAAAATTTGGTAACTCAAAAATGTGCAATTAACGAGTGCAATTTAAGATTGTAGGAAGACATCACTCACCATCTTCTTCTTCTGCTTTCCTTCCTTCCTTCCTTCCTTCCTTCCTTGCTTTCCATTCTTTTCCTTCCTTGCTTTCCATTCTTTTCCCTTCATTTCTTTCCTTTTTCCTCCCTCCCTCCCTTCCTTCCTTTCTTCCTTCTTTTGCTCTGTAACTTTCTTCAAATATTTATTATGTGTTTATTCAACAAATAAATGTGTGAAATAATGTTTAAGATAATGAACTGCACACTGTATGAACAAAGCATCTCATTATGACTTTAAAGCCTTTGTGAATGCGTTTGTGCACTTGCTATTATTGCTGTTTTAAATATATATTTACTTTTTCAAGTTAAATGATTCTGTAGTTACTTGCTCTGTTTTCTTGATTTGATTCTTTTTATTTTTATTTCATTTATATCTTATGTCCTCAGAACTTTGTAAAGCTATAAAAATTGGTAGTATCAAGACTGCTTTCATTAAATACTCTAAAAAAAATAAAGCGAATTGATTTATTTGAATTTTTCACAGCAGGTAGATTTTCCAGACTTCAATCAATTTCTTGCAGTCATTTTATAAACCATTTTAGTTTTGTAATATTTTTAAGTGTGCAAATAGATTGCTTTTGAATGTTTTCTTTATGATCCTCAAAAAAAAAAAAAAACATTACTAGCATATGAGGAGGTACTATATTGTATCTTTACTATGTATTTGTTATGAAAATAAGGTTTATGTTGTTTTCCCTTATGATATGAGTTTTCCATTTTTTTATGTCCTTTTTTTTTTTTTTTTTTTTTTTTGTCTTTCCATCTTTTCAATGCTGTGAACAAATCTATGTGCCATATCAAAATTTCTGGAATTTCAATTTTTTTTTGTATAAAAATGAAGTTGGCGAATGAACAAGGTGCTTACTGTACAAAATTTTATAATCACAAAGAGGAAGACAGGAGGAAGCCTGCTGTGTGCTCCGACTATCACACAGTCTGCCCCAGTCCAAGGCCCAGAAGTCTCACTTCATGTCCAGCTTCACTGACAACTTGTGTCCAGCACTGGCCGAGGTAGGCTCCTGTCCCATGATGATGGATCATCTTCAGCCCCAGACCTGTCCTAGTATGAGTCTCAGTCTGTCCTCTCTTGGCTTTAGAGCCTGCTAATGGACCCCTCCTCCCATCTCTACCAAGTGCATTCAAGGACTGGAGGATGACAGCAGGGCACCGCTTCTAGGTCAACTCAGTTTTCAGTCATAGACTAATAGAATCAAAGAATGGCTTGAGTTGAAAGGAACTTTAAAAATCATCTAGTTCCAACACTCTGTCATAGGCAGGGTTGCCAACCACTAGATCAGGCTACCAGAAACTCGATCCAGCCTGGCTATGCAATGCCACCAGAGATAAGGTACCTACAACTGCTTTGAGCAGTGTGTGTTAACTCTTTTCCAACATCTAAATTAAATTTTCTCTTTTAGTTTAAATCCATTTCTCCTTGTCCAATGACTATTAGACTGTGTAAAAAGACTCTTCCTGCCTTCAAGTATTGGAAGGCTGCAATGAGGTCTTCCTAGAGACCTTTCTTTTTCCATGCAGAACAAGCCTAACTCCTTCAACTTTCTTCTTAAAAGAGATGCTCCAGCCCTCTGGTAACCTTTGTGGCCCTCCTCTGGACCCAGTACCACAGCTCTGTCCCCTTCTTGTATTGGGAGCCCCAGGCTAGGACACTGTACTACAGATGGAGCCTTATAAGGATAGAGGGGGAAAATCACCTCTCTCTCCCTCCCTGATTATCACTCCTTTGCTGTAGTCTAGTGTACTCTGGGCTTTCCTGGCTGCAAGAACACACTTCTGGCTCATGTCCAGCTCTTCATACACTGGGACTCCCATATCCTTCTCCACTGGGCTGCTCTCAATTATTCCTTCTCCCGTGTTGTAGACATACCTGTCATGGTTTTACGTTTTTTTGGTTTTCAATATTCCACATCAAAACATCATGTAGTGTACTGGAACTAAAGTGTTAATGCTCCAATTACGTGTTCCTATCCCTATACATGATGGAAGTCATGGGATCTGACCCTTCTGGGGGGGGGGGCGGTCTCTTACTGCCTGGCAGTGGGTGCTGGAGGGTGCTTTCCTAGCCATTCCAACCTTTTCAGGTTTGACTCAGTCTCAGGAACTCTCTCTCTCTCTTATCTTATTTGATTTAGTAGTCTCAATTTCAATTAGATTTTATTATATTGTGTTATTTTGCATTCCAATGTCATAGTAAAATAAGTTTTTCTTCATAGATTGTTGCCGCTGTTTTTTTTTTTCCCCCCTCCTTCCTTCCCATTTTGTGGGGCCGGAGTGGGGGTGGAGGGACAGGGGCCTACTGTCCCCTGCCATGGGCATAGATTGATCTAGTTAACACTGTGACAATACCTGAGAGTGTCCTGACACAAAAGCAACACCATACACTTGGCCCAGTCGAACCTCATTATGTTCTCACTGACCCACTTTTCAAACATGTCCAGGTCCCTTTGGATGGCTGCCATCCACTCAGTGGGTTCCACTCAGCTTGGTGTCATCTTCAAACTTGTTGAGGGTGACTCAATCCCATCATCTATGTCACTGATAAAGATGTTGAAGAATATCTGTCCCAAGACAGATCCCTGAGGGACAGCTCCCATAACTGACCTCCACCTGGACATAGAGCAGCTGACGACAATCATCTGGCTACAACTCTCCAATCAATTCTTTATTCACTGAATAGTTCAGCCTTCAAAATGTTCTCTCTCCAACTTAGAGATAAGAATGTGGTGTGGGACCATGTCAAAGGCCTAAAAAAAGTCCAGACAGATGACATCTATTACATCACTCCATCGTAGAAAGCTACCAGATTGGTTGGGCACAATCTACTCTTGGTGAAGCTGTGCTGCCTATCTCAGATTGCCTCCTCATCTTGCATATGTGTTACGTCTCTTCCAGGGTGACCTGCTCTGTGATCTTCCCAGGTGTAGACAAGAGGCTCACCAACCTGTCGTTCCTCAGATTTTCTTTTCTGCAATATCTTAAAAATGAGAGTGATATTTCCCTTTTTCCAGTCAAAGAGGATCTTGCCTGTCAGCCATGATATTGGTGAAGAACAGCTTAGCTACTTCAGTCCTCCACTCCTCAGGGCATCCCTGTCTTTCTATGCTTAAAATCCTCCTGGCTGTGACCTAAATCTCAAAACAAGTAAAAGAAAATTCCTTGAGGTCCCCCCGGCCCACTACTATACTGCCCTAGAATAGCAGTGCTTTCTTTTCTCCTTCCTCTTCCTCATCTTCACCCACCTGACATAGCTTCTGGGTGTGAAGGTACACAGGTGGATGACTAAACCCTAGACTGGGGTCTTGGCTCTCCAAAAAGAAGATGAGGAATTACTGATCCTGTAAGGGTCTTGTGAGGGATCACTATGTGTTATGTAGTGTGAAAGGCTTGCAATTCACAGCAGTATCAAGGCTAGATTTTACAGAGATTTAAGATACAGCTATGCAAAAAAAAAAAAACCAAAAAACCAAAAAAACACACACACACAAAAAAACAACAACAAAACACAACAACAACAAAAAATGACCTTCAGAGATAATTGCAGGGAAGTTCTGGAGACCTTTTAGAGTACCATCCCCATGCAAAACTAGCAGTGAGCTCGTATACTCATCAGTGACACCATACAAGACAAAGACTGTTAACCATAGAATCATAGCATCATTCAGGTTAGAAAAGAACTTTAAGATAACCTAGTCCAACATTCAGCCTGTCACTACCATGTCTTTAAGTATCATATCTACATATTTCTTAAACACCTCCAGGGATGCTGACTTTATTACCTCCCAGGGTATCCTGTTCCAGTACCTCATCACTCTTTCAGAGAAGAAATTTTTGCTAATATCCAACCTGATCCTCCTGTAAAATAACTTAATACCATTACTTCCTGTATTATTGCTAGTTACATGGGAGAAAAGGCTGATCTTGGCTTGGCTACAGTGTCCTTTAAGGTAACAGTAGAGAGCTATAAGATCTCCCCATAGGAGACACCTGGAGGAGGAGGCCATTAGCATTTGGAAATAATCAAGGTCTGAGCTAGTGACTGGGTAAGGGGGTAAGAGCGCTGTGATCTAAACACAGGTGTAAGATGATAGATGTAAAGTCAAAGCCAGTATTCAAGTGATCAGTGGATATAGGATTTTGGGGAATTAAGAGAGTGAGGGTATATTTACATACCACCAATGAACTTCCAGTATAATTGGTTAGAAAGAGGTATAGGGTTGGGCCATCCCTTTTTTTTTTTTTCATCGTATTTTCATCATGTTTTCATATGCTTGCTGCAAATGGGTAAAAAATCTCGTGCATTGATTGGTCTGGAAGGGAAAGAGTCACCTGGGACTCTAAGGCCACCAAATCTGGCTTTCCTCAGATATCATTATTCCCTTCTGGTAAGTCATAGGGTGTTTCTGCAACTACATTATCACATCACAGAATGGTTTGGCTTGGAAGGGACATTTAAGATCATCTAGTTCAAATCCCCTTTGCTATCAGCAGGAACACCTCCCACTAGGCCGGGATGCTCAAAGCACCATCCAGCCTAGCCTTGAATATCTCCAGGGTGAAGGCATTCACAACTTCCTTGGGCAGCCTGTGCCAGTGCCTCACTGCCCTCTGAGTAAAAATAAAAAAACAAAAAAGAAACCAAACACTCAACCTAAATCTCTTTTCTTTTAATTTAAACCCATTTCCCCTTGTCCTATCACTATCATACCATATAAAAAAAAAAAAATCACTCTCCTTCCTGCAAGTACTTGAAGATCACAACGAGGTCTCTCAAAGCCCTTTGCTCTGCAGGCTGAACAAGCCCAGCTCCCTCAAGCTGTCAGCAGCAAAGATGCCACTGAGCACATCAACTTTGATATCTAATCTCTTTTCCATATTTACATCTTCCTAGACTGTATATTGCACAAGGTGAAATGCAGACACTATGATACTGCTCAGTGGAAGAGAAACAGGAATAACTGAACCTAAGATATAATATAAGATATAATGCTCCTCCTATTTCCTTTTACTTCAATCCAAATAGAATGGAGAACAGATGAGTCTATGAGGAAGGGAAATGGCAATAAAACCATGTACCACTCCACAATCTAGCATGCCT
Organism: Perdix hodgsoniae; assembly: GCA_035772895.1. Lineage (NCBI taxonomy): Eukaryota > Metazoa > Chordata > Aves > Galliformes > Phasianidae > Perdix > Perdix hodgsoniae. The sequence continues at coordinate 3,583,656 of JAPSGF010000033.1, forward strand.
TCTGTGAAAGACAAACTGTTTTTCTTCTTTGTCTAAAAGCTTGCTTCGTGAGGCTTTTTGGTGATAAGACTCTAACCGACAACTGCTAAGCATCTAGGAGGGTGAATGGTGGATGTCACCGTGCCACTGTACCTCTGCTTATGATTGCAAAGATAAGCAGAAGCAGGACAAGCAGTCTTTTTCAGGGGTGCTGCTTGAAGGAGCTGACCACTGCAAAAGGCAATAATGCTTGTGCATGGCAACAAAGGCACTACTCCCTGCTGGCTTATCTGTTGGGCCAGGTATGTCACACCTAAACTGAGAGAAAAGAAGAAGAAAAAAAAACCCACAGAAATGGGGGATAAAAGGCCCTCACTAAACTAGGGACTTTGGAGACAAACTCCCAAAGACACCTTTGATGGAGAATTCCCTGAGGGGAAAACCTCTTCAAAAGAACCTCCGAGGCCTGCTTGCTGCGGAGCTCCCTGGCTTTCTCCTGTCCCCCGTGGTGATCAAATGAGTTCCTGAGATCAACGAACCTGCCCGTACCTCGCTGGACCCACGGTGGTGACTATCTCTTTTGCTCTCTACAGAGACTCCTTGCTTATATTTCCTATCTTTCCTATCGCTCACCTTCCCTTCCCCATTTCCCTAAAACAGCTAGGACTTGTAATAAACTGGTTGGACCAACATTTGAACCGTTGCTTCTTAATCTCCCGCCGGGTATACATATTTCAAAGAACCTCTCCTCCCTCCTGTAAATTGGAGCGAGACACCTTCATAATTTTTTTTTTTCAGCATCTGGACTGAAATACTTTAAGTAATAAGCTCTAGATAAGGATCTGAGAACTTAATAGCTCTGAAGTACTTTTTCTCCTCGGAAAATCATGGAAGTGAGAAATTACTTTACTTCCTAGTTTTCTGGGATTTATATTTAAGTTTTTTTGTTTGGTTGGTTTTTTTTGTTGTTGTTGTTTTTTTTAATAAGATCATTTTAAGGTTTATCGCTTTTGTTCCTGAAATTAGTTTTCATATTTTGTTGGCTCTGCTGGATGTTATGTAATTATGCTAAGAGCTCCTACAGTTCCCATTATTCTTTCTTCCTTGCTGTTGGTGCATATAAATAAATTTCAGACTTCCCTTGTGGCCTGCACAGTTTACAGCCAAATTATTCTTGGCAGGACTATATTAGGAAGGATACAATGACTGTTCTCATGAGCCCATGCAGAAGGCAACTGTATTTTACTAGATATTCTCAAGGGATGGCAAAAGGAACACTGGGAACTGCTGTCAATTTTTGTGACTTCTGAGAGTTTGGAGGAAGGTATGGTATGATCTGGATTCTCTGTATCTGGGATCACAGAGTGTTATTTTGTTAAGATAGTAATAAAAGCCATTGTGAAAATTATATTTTAAAATTAGTTTTGTTAGCACGTTAGTATGCTTCCCACAGTCTGGGGGACATTAGGTATACTAATCATTATGTCTCTGCTTGTTCAATACTATATAAGACTTTTCCCTAAACAATCCACAGTACTTACCCTTATAATATTATCATGTTCATTTGCTGCTATGAACAGTAAGAAGGAAAATATGCTGCTATCCCAAAATCTCTTTTGAAATCCTAGTATAACTGAACATATGGAATACAAGGTTTAGCCTTGTGTTTCAAACTAGAAAGAGGGATCAACAATATGCTTTTTACTTTATTATTTATTCTTGTACACTTAGAAATCTAAGAAAAATAAATTAATAAATATAAAAATGCACATATCAAAAAGACTTATCTTCTTTCAGTGACTAGAAAAAACTTGTCAGTGAATGGATTTTTTTTAAGAGACATCTCTAACTGTCAAGAAGATAAAGCACAGAAGAAAATAATGTCATACATGCAAGTGAATGGAAGATAAGGTGAGAAAAAATTCCCTTATACAACCTTAATTGTTACTGATTTTACCTAGAAATCTAGCAAGTCACTACTAAGACTTTGGCGAAGTCTATAAAAAAAGGTTATCACTTATCTGTACCATGTGAACATTACATCTGAAATAGAAGAGGAAATGAAGGAAAGAAAGACATGCAATAAAAACTAGTACACTTAATAAATAGATCTGTAATAAAAACTCAGTAGATAGTTGCATTACGTATTGAATCCAAAAACAACTTTATGATGTGAGAATATTACAGGATTATCTTTGGAATATTTTTGTTGCTCATATATGGCTCAGGATAAAAACAATCACACTTCTAAGAAGCTGAGTACAAATAATATATGGGATTATTAGTGTTTGTGTTGATAACATCAAGTTTACAATCATGGACATAAAGAAAGAAATAACATTTTTAATAATTTGTTTATATAAAATCTGAATAACAGCGGATTTATTATAGCTTTAACTTTTTTAACCAGAATCATTCTGCTAGAGCTCTAGGACTTCAGAAGTGATTTGACTTATGTGCATTAAATCACCATGTGTTTTTACAAAGTATAGTATTATTCAGCATCAGAGATTTTCATCGTTAGTAGGGAACACAGTCATTATTTATTCCTAAATGATTTAGATCTGACAAAATGTGCTGTAATTTAAATACAGCTTAACGTTTTTGACATGTGAAGCTGCTGCTTAAGAATATATAAAGCAGGAGAAACAGTTTTACTGTCACTGTGCTTAGTTACTGTTTTAACTCTTTTAAATTTTTTTCTTCTTGCCCATTTACTTTGCAAACACTGTTTGCAACCTCTGCTCTCTCTATATGACAGTCTTTAAAACTTTTTAATTAAAAAGCGCAGTAATCTGTAGTATTTCTTATTCTAGATCTATTTCCAAAACTTCTACAAAACATATTCATGAATGAAATGCATGTTTCCATTGTTTTTAGTCATTTTAGTGCTCAGGGACATGATTTAGTGGTGGGTTGTTAGAGTTATGGTAGTGTGGTTAGGTTGAGGTTGGACTTGATGATCTTTAAGGTCTTTTCCAACCTGATCAATTCTATGTTTCTATGATTTATTACAATGATCACAAAATCATTGAATCATAAGCTTAGATTAGAAGGGACCTTAAAGATCATCTAGACGCAAATCCTCCTGTTGTGGGTTGGGCTGCTACCTATTAACTCAGGCTGCCCAGGGCCCTATCCAGCCTGGCCTTGAGTGCCTCTAGGGCTTCTCTGTACAGCCTGTGACAGAGCCTCACTACACTCTGATTAAAAAATAAAAAAAAATCTAACCCGAATCTCTTCCCTTTTATTTTAAAGCTATTCCTTCTTGCCCTTCTTGTCCTATACTACGTAAAAAGTCTTTTTTTTTCCCGAAAGTATTGGAAGTCCACAATGAGATCTCCCCGGATCTCATTCTTCTCCAGGCTGAATGAGCCCAGCTCCCTCAAATTGTCTTCATAGGAGAGGTGCTCTAGACCTCTGATCTTTGTGTTCCTATTCAGAACCTGCTCCAACAACTCCACTTGTTTCCTGTGCTGGGGACCCCAGTTCTGCACATGGTAGTTCATTTGGAGGCTCACAAGGACAGAACAGATGGGACAATCACCCTCTCACTGCTGACCACCCTCTTTTGATGCTGCCCAGGTTAACTTTAGTCTTCTGGGCTGCAAGCACACAAAATTATTATAACTAATAATTAAGGAGACTTAGTCTAGAATTACTGCAGTTTTGAAAGGGATTCAGATCACTTCAGAGTGATATACTTGTTTAATTCTGTTTTTCAGAACAAATAGAATTAACACATTCATGAGGAAATAGCTGTCTTCTTAGCATTTCCAGCCTACTGCCAAAAAGATAATGAGAGGGCTTGCATCCAGCTCAATTTCCCAATCAAGGAAGCTGATAGAACTTCAGTTAAATCTTAATCTCCACTTTGACTCATCATTCCAAACAAATTTCTAATTCTTCCTATCATTTCTATATTTATTTTATATTCTTCATACAAAAGAATGGAGATAAATTCAGAGAGATTTCTATGGTAGGGAAGAGATGAAATCTCAGTGACAATACTTCAGATCTGTTTTGGGTCAACACTAAACAGTCAAGATTACATTTTAAAGTGAAATGTTTCAGGTCAGAAGGGTGAGGAATTAGAAATTTTCTATCATAGGTTTCTTATTTGAATACTTTGTATAGTAATTAATTCACATAGGCAAATATTTTATTCATTTTAATTCATTTAGTTTAATTTAATTTCATTTCATTTCATTTCATTTCATTTCATTTTGCTTGCCAGAGGTAAACATAAATGTTTGTGAAGTGACTCCTAACTTTAGTGTGTTTAGGTGTGTTGTATCACAAGGCGGGCAGTCTGGCTTCATATAGTCAATATAAAATCATGAAGGAAGTGATCAACTTCAGACTCCAGGACAGGAATATTGGACTAGAATGAAGAGCTTATTTTCTCTCTCACTTTACAATGATAACTTCATTTCTACTGTGAGGAATCCAAACCATGGAAATCATTCCTTCTAGTCCTTCATCAGATCACACTTATGATGCCATAAAAATCTAGGTTCTTCGTTAAGGCCCTTTGCTTTGAGATGTTCAATAGCAAGGCTGAAGTCCACACTGAATATTATCTCCAAAAGGATATATTGGACACAAATTCATGCCATGAATATTGCAACACTATCAAGGACTAACATTTTACATACATTTAAAATTACATTCCTTCAAATAAACTTAGAAACTTAAGTGGTTCTTCATCATTTCAGAAGACTATGGTGTTTTCTCAATTCCATGTCTTTCCATTTTTCGTCTATACTCTGTTTGAGATAAATTGGATATGGAATGAAATAATGTTCTTTCAATCACCTTTCTTTTTTTCTTATCTTATTTTCTTTAAATCTTAAACCTTTAGATCTAATTTAGTAGTAATATAGTTTAAAGAAAACCCCTGTAAATTTCTAGCTCTGTACAGCAACATTCTAATTCAATCTAGTAATGACAGGAAAGTCTAATAATTTCAAAAATCACAGAGTACTTGTATTACAGATTTTATATGTAGTTGCTCCCCACGGACGTAAGACACAGACAGCAAAAGACAAAACAGTGGTAGCTTATTAGCAGAGAAACAAAGCTAGTATTTTTACAGTAGTAAAATGTCAGGCTGTGCCCTATGTCCATAATCTATTGTTTGGTGCCATCCTTCACTTTCGGGCTATTTTTTACGCTTTTGTTAGACAAAATATTTTAAAAGTTCCAACCCTTCTTGTATTATTTTCTTTCTATGTCTTTTTCTTTCCTTGTTCTTGTCATTTTAACAAATACTGGAAAAAAGTTTCAAGATTTCTTCTGACAAAGAAATGTTACTTTAAGAGTTCTTTTTAATGAAAACTTAAAAAAGATGGATCTAACTGTAGTCCTTATATAATTCCTATTTTTATAATTTCTCTCATGACTAGAAATTTCCTGCTCCATCTGTTTCCATCCTCATTCCAGGGCCTACATGTATGGAATTTTCTTTAGAAACATAAAATTCAAAGGAAACACAAAGATGTAGATGAGAAAATACTCCAAAATTCATTTGTGCTTAAAAACAAATGTTAATAATAACAGGAACTTGTCACAGATCAAATTCATTTACCCATCTAAAAATTTGTAAGTGTTAATTATTGCTGTAATTTTGATTTCAAAATGTTATCTATGCAATCAGAATCAAAATAAAAAATGTTAATCATGATTAATGTAGAACAGGAACCTAATGAGGTTACAAAAGATAATTAATTTAAACATAAGTGAATAAATTGCTTTGCTAATCAGGAATTTATTGTGAAATGTTTTGTATTTTGAAAAAAACATACCTTAAGAAGAGTAATATGATGCAAATCTTTTGGGTGTATCTTCTAATTTAAAACGAAAATGAAAAACTGATTTATTCCTGAGGAGTCCTTCTATCTTTTTTTTTCTAGAAGGAAAAATGCTTCCACTGTGGCACCAGGAAAATTTGTTTTCTGGAAATGATAATTTCAGACCCACATTTAATTTAAAAAGCAAAAAATTACACTCTTACGCAAAAATTTCCATATACCCCTTTGTGGGATGAGACAATAAATGATAGGCATGAAGTTGCCCACACACCTGTGTTTTTCTTTTTTTTTTTCCCATTGAGCCCTAAAAGTAGCTGTAACAAAATTAATATTCCAGACACGTGTTTGTGCGCACTTAATAGCTGCTACCTGTGGTTAAAAGGTGTTTGAGTTGTGATATAAAAGCTATTGCATATGAAATTTGATCTCTTTTTCCAATGCTCCAAGCATCTTGTCTGACTATCAAAGTTCTTTATAACTTGATTTCCATATTACAATACTTATTTATGTAAATAACCTATTAAGGTTGTGGCTACATTCCATGAAAACAATAATTATTGCAGAGATTTTTATTAATTGCAATATGCTCTATTACTACATATATATTTTTATTTGAGGAATGGGTTTGGTGAATCCTTGCTACATGTTTTCAAAGGTATTTATTTTTCAGAGATCATCCTGCTACTGAGCAAACACGAGAACATCTTTTAAACACCTTTTGGGTCTGACTGCTTTGGATATTATTTCTGGAACCTGTCTGATCACCTGAATACTTGGGAAAGATCATCTGAAAGATAAAAATGAGAAAACTCATTGGCTTAAGGTAAAAGGCGACTTTTGAACTAGGCTATATTGGAAGAGCTTTTGGCCTTCTTAACCTGAGAGACTTGGGCTTTCCTGCAAGCCATAAAAATAAAAAGTTAAATTTAATTTTATATACATATCACCATATGAAGAGTCACCACTTGTATTGGGAGTGCTTTGCTTAGTAAAGGACAGTTAGTAACAACATCACATCCTCAGTCATGCAACAAAGCACACACATACATACATCTCATCAAACAACTACTTCTTGAGTTTACACATAATATCTCACTGCAGTTGATAACATATGGCATGCATCCTTTTGGCATGTTACATAGTGAAAGAATGTGTAACATTCAGAAAGTCAAACAACATCCTAAATTAATTGTTGAACCAGGCCTGAAATTTATACATAGAACAAAAAAATTAATTAATGAATGTCTTCTTTTAATGCAGGAGAGGGAAGAAGAGTGTGAAGAACTTTAATATTAATTCTTGGAATAAAAACTTTCAATTACATTCTTATAATTTATTCATGATAGTTTTTTTTGCTGTTGTTGTTTGTTTGTTTGTTTTGATCATGGTAGAATTTTTTACTTCTTCAGAATTTCAAGGGAGAATAGTTTCTTTTACAACCTTGCCCAGGAGCATCATAAATCTGAACTCCATATTCTCATTCATTCATGGCTTTGCAAAAATCTCATTAAATCTATCATTGAGGTTCAGGAATTAAACTATCAGATTTCTTGTCATTTATAAATATAATATCTTAAAAAGGTACTAGATATTTTATCATCTGCATTAAAAAAATATTCAACTTCTTGCAGTATGGTAATGGAACACATCATGCACTGTTAAACCCACTTAGATTCACTTGCATAAAAGGACTGTTCCATTAACATAGCTGAATCCTCAAAATCTGATTATCTGCAATTAACCGTGATCCTTCAGAACTTCAGTTATTACTGTAAGCTTTTGAATAACACTAACATTCCCCCAACCTCTTCTTTTTCATTTTACAATCTATGTACAGTTGCAAAGAGCTTTTGAATTCCTGCTTTTAATTGGAAGTAAAACTAAGACAAAACAAAACAAAAAAATTCTTAATTTTTGTCATTTTTGTTTTCTTAGTATCCCTTAGAAACTACTGCATAAACGAAAGCATTATGTCAGTAGACTTAACTTATGTTAGTAAATCTTACCCAAGTAATCCCATTGAGTTGCAGATAAATTATTGGTGATTCTATAGCAAGGTGAAGTGACCACTATGCTTTCAAATAACAGCAAATGAATGGAATGACATTTTGTCTACACTGCTGTTCAAGCTCTGGCATGCTTTGTGTTTCACCACTCCCCAAGAACTGGACTTGCTGGAGTCAAATCCTATGGAGAAATTGCTGCTCTAAATATTAAAAAAACAACCTTTTATAAAAACTAAGTTGACAGTATTTTCTTCCATGCTCATTACATTTCCTGAGTATTCCTGAGTCTAACATTACTTTTCTGTTATGCTGTGGGGTCTAGAATTTCTTTGCAGCACCCCCCAGCCCAGCGTAGTTTTCATGCTGAGCACAACAGTTTTGCTTGCTCTTTTCATGAATTGTAGAGGAAAGGTGATATGTAACTCCTAAAAACTTTGAAGTCAACAAAGAATAATGATTAACATCTAATATTAAACAAAACTAAAAATTTGCAATTAAAATTTAGAATTTATATGCAGATACATACATACATACATATATATATATATATACGCAGCATGCACATCTAAAGTTACTAAAATTGGAATTTTTCAACAGCAAAGAAATAAAGCTCTCAATCTGAGGAGCTAGAAAGCAGAAGAAAAAGGACAAGAAGAAGAATTTTTCTCTTAAAAAAAGACAGTACCTTGCTGTGCCCATAGAAACAATTTAAATTAGTGCACAGCATGAAAAACACAGCAAGGTACTAAGAAAAAAATGTCTATTGTGGGTTGCAGGCTTTTCTTTTGGAGTATTTTTTGTGTTATAGAGGAAGCCTTCTTCAAAAATATGAATGCTATTTCCTCAGAAAAGTACCCTCCTTTGGCCCTTGCCTTGCTGGTTTTTCAGTGGCTGTACTTTGCTTGCCAAGTTTGCAAGAACTTGTATAGCTCAGAAGTCAAAGGGTAGAACGGAATCAATGAAAACTCTGGCAGAAAGTTAAAATGGCAATGTAAAGCTTAAAAAAAGTTTCATACAACAATCCTTGTGAGTCACTAACATTTCCAGTTTCCTTTAAGCCCTTTTGGTAAGATCTAAAATTAAGAGTATAATATCAATTTGCAAATGTGTCTCAAGTGATCATTATTATAGATCACTGAAGTGTTGTGAGTTTCCAAATTAGAGATTGACAGCAGAAAATATATTCTTCTTTCTTTCTAATTTTGGGCATTTTATGCATGTTTCCTACATGTTCTTGTTTTAGAGATGAGTGATTTATGATTATTTTCCAAAAGTAGAGATATCTATTATATCTATTATATATAATAGAGAAAATACTAGAGATTTATTTTTCTCATTTAATAACACACACATGAAAAAAAAAAAAAAAGAGGATAAAAAAAGAGCATGTGTTTTAGTAAGAACTAAAATAGTTGTATTGTATAAAATGACATTCAAGTGAATAAGAATCCTAAATTAATTTTGCATGGCAAATACCAGAATGAGATCAAATATATCTTATGAACACATCTTTAGAATAAAGCAATTGGTAAAGCATAAAGTAGTGGGTTATTAGTTAATGAAAGTATGGAAGTATTCAATTTTATCATACTAAAATGAAGTATATTAGTTTTTAACACTATAGCTATGGAATGATGTAAATGATGTATAAAGATACAACCAATGGGACATACCAAGTATTTTAAAATATTTTAAAGAATACTGTGAAAAAAATCTCTTTTACACAATTAATATATTAGAGAAGAAGAAGCTGGGTTTAATTTAAGGTACATGCACTGAAGATCAAACATTTATTTTTTTATTAAATTGATACTGAAATTCCTTTTAGCAAAGAGTAAGTCAGACATTTATTCAGAAACCAAGCAGTGGGTGCCAAAGATTTAAATCAGTCCATTTACGGTATTGGCCCATCACTGTTCAGGAGGAAGCACAATATTCTGAAAGTCTGTACTCAGCAAAAGTAGAAGGTTAAATCAGTAAAAGACATTTTTTGTTCTATCTATTTGGGAAAACTCAACAGACATTTTTAGATAATATGGGAAAATTCAATTTTGTATGAAATGAAATGAATTGAATGAACTCTGAATTATTAAAAATTGGATTCTTAAAAAAGACAATTGAATGCCTTTGTATCAGTTCTTCGCAGTACCATATGATTACTCAGTTAAAACCTTTTTGGTCTATAGAAAAGAGACTAAACACAAAAGATGAAAACATTTTGTGGATGGGTGAAATATTGCTGATCTGAAGCATGTTTCCAGAGGCCTGGCTAGCAGACCTTCAAAGTGAATGATACTGGTAATTTAGCTGACTAAGAAAGGTAAGGGCTATTTAGTGCTGCTTACAACTTTTTTATCAGTTTTCATATGTTATACTTGTTATCTAAGTTACTTATCTCATGTCTGCCTCAAGAAACAGGCTTAGGCTATTCTCTGATGAAATCAGCTGATTTCCCTACTTGGTTTTACTGAACCAAGATTTATGGTAAATCACACACTTTCAGCTAGAAATAGTATATGAAAGTCCATTAAAGTCCAATTGTGCCTCATTAATGTAGACTTAGGCTTGTGATGCTCCATATATCATTTATATATTTATAAATAGGCAAAGAATTAAAGACTAATTGAAGTTGGAAGATATCTTGTGAGTCCTTGGTCCAATCTACTGATCTAGCCAGAGTCAGGTCCGAGATTAGATCAAGTTGGCCAGGGCTTTACTGTACTGGGTCTTGAAATCCTCCAATGACAGATACTGCACAACCTTATTGGACAACTTGCTCCAATGACTGCTTGTCCTCATGTCGAAAAAAAATAGTGAAAAAATAGCAAGGACATTGGCCATTTGTCTTTGTTCCCTGTGATACAGCCTGTTCAGTCCTGTGGAATCTTAAGGATTGAGTTCTCAAAAGCAGCCCTTGACTTGATCCTCATTCATTACAGGCTACACTTCTCTGACTTAAATCTTACCTACAAACATAGTGCCTGGGAGTCTGTCAGTGAGGACTAAGGCAAATGAATCCTGTGTATCTGCTGTTCCTAAACCACCAACACCATGCATCAACTGACTTATGCTATCTACTCTAACTCTCACTAATAATGTAGTGCTAGAAACTCCTGTCTTTGATGCTCCTTGTAGATCTCATCAGCAAGTGAGTTTTGGCTATTCTAAGCACCATCACCTCATGCCCGAGCAGTGTTTCTAAATTCCTTCTTATTATCTGTTTCTGCTTTTAACTCTTAATACTGCCTTTTTGTATTGGAACTCTGAATTGAGTTCCTTATTTAGCCAAGCCAGTCTCTTAATACACCTACCCATTTTTCTTGCTGTACTATTACTGCATTCCTAGATACACTGCTATGGTAATTGGAGCATGCAATCTTTAAAGACGGATCAGTTTTCCTGGGGTCTTTTGCACTTCAGAGCTGCTTCTGTTGGAATTCCACCTACCAAATTCCTGATGAGAATTACAATTGCATTGAAGATTAATGTTAGTAAACATTGACTTCTTTTGTGAATTAAGCAAGCTGAATAATAACAGTCAAATTATACTTTCAGAAGAATGCTTCTGAATAAAGAAAAAGAAATAAAGAAAATTAGGTATTTAGCCCAGGTTCAGTTATGTGTTATGTTCATAACTTTGGTTATGAAGTCACAAACATCAGTTATTAATTCACGAATAAAATGGAGATAATACTTTTTTCATCTAATTGTTTCTAGTTGAACATTTTCTATTTATCCATAGTTTAAGGCACGCAGTTTTGTTCTCCCCCCATATAAACATAACTTGCCTCCTCTCAGTCATCTTACCTGTAATGAATCTGTGATTTCACACTTGTTATTTGTATATTTTGTTGCATACGCATGTTTTAAAGATTTAATCATCTTAACAGCATTTCAGACTATCAGCTAGAAAAGGCATTCTCGTTACTTTTACCTTTTAAACATCTTCCACATTTTTTTAACCAGGCATTACCACGTTTTTCCCTATCTATCTATTCTATCTATGCATTTTGCTATCTTTTTTTTTTTTTTTTTTAACTTGTCATTATCCTACTGTAGTCATCTTAGTTCATGTTGACTATTCAACTACCAAATAGTGGAAAAGGACCTGCCACTCTGTCTTTCACTGTGTTTAGAAGTGTAAAATCATTCACAGCCTCTGTGTAAACCCTTTATAATGACAGTGACGAAAGTGTCTACAGTGAGTGATTAATACCATCATCTATGGTATTTTTGGAGCTACTTCCTGAGCTGTATCTCAGGGAATTGTCTTTTAATCACTGCAGTTTTACAATGCTTTTTTCTATATTTTGCATCCTATGAGATATTATTCAAGTTCAGGCTCTTAATCACTCATTGGGTTTAGTTTCTTCTTTTGATGGAAAATCTAAATTGGAAGTTGTTAAGCAGAAGGAATCAATAGGAATGACAAAATATTTGTCTGCCAGTAATGATGTTTTCTGAATATTTTGCAGCTCAGCCAGACAGCTTCTGAATGACCTAGAAAAGAGATTGTTTCTTCATTGGTAATACAACTTCCACAGATTTATTACTGTTTTTCACCTTTACCATATTGCCTAAAGAGAAGAAATGGAAGATGATAGCAACAGTTTGCACAAATTCTATATTTACCAAATAAATAGAGAGGATATATTTTGAACTATAAACACATCTGTTTTCTGTGTATGGTAATGGTTTTCATCCCTACAACTATTTTCTCTCCACTCACCAGTAATTTTAATTCTCTAGTTTTTTTGTAAAGAGGAAATTAGAATTGTGAAATGCATATGCCTCTGAGATTTTACACAGGCATACCATTCTAAAACGCATATATACCAGCAAGAGAAAAGCCCTCTGGTGTTTCTGATGTTCTGATTTTGCTCATAAAAACAAGTGTGACTACTTATTTGTACACAATTTAAAGAGAAATTCTCAATCCAGACAACACTGTTTATAGATATTGTTCAACAAACAGGAATTCGCGATACACTTGATTCATGTCCTTGTTCCAGACTATATCAGACTTCTTCTACAAGGACTTGTTCTTCTGGGGGAGTCCTTATTTGTTTCATTGGGAAAAAGCAACCTTACTTAAAAAAAAAAATAAATAAATATAAAAAATTAAGAGTTTTTAAACTCAGTGATCTCGGTGATTTTATATTTACAAAACACAGTGTATTGCACTACCACAGAAATCTTAGCTTGTATTGAAATTTCCCATATCACCCTTCAGTATGTATTACTCACATGAGTGGAAGAATTGTGGAAATCTCTTTATTCTGTCCTTTAAATCAAAATGCTCTTTTATTCATATAGGCAAAAAGATCATTCATTTGGCAAATAAGTATATTAAATTTCAGTTACTGGGAATATAGGTTGACCACTTTGTTGCAGTAGGCATATGCGGGGGACTCGGGATGTGATGGGACAGGACCTCCCCTGCTCTGTTATCGGTCATAGGTGACGTACTTTGATAAGACACGCTTAAGGGACGTAGACAAAAAACAAAAACACAGCTACTATAAAAAGCACACACCAAGAAGAATAAACTGCCACTTTGCCATGCACCATACTGGGGATCTGTGCGTGGTGATTTGGTCCCACCCGAGTATAGGGTTGGTTTCGTCATAAGTGGCATCCTGGGTTGCGGGGACAAAGAACATCAGAAGTTGCTATTGAAAGCAACACCACTTATAAACACACACACAAATATGGAGAAAATTAATGATGGCCTTAAGATCATTACACTTTTCTGCATTAACATCTATGGATTTCTATCAATTTTCTATGAAATAGGTCATGTTTTGAGGGTTGTTTGATTCTAGCGTGAAAAAAAATGTTGATAAGCTGTGTCTTAGTTTCAGCTAGGGCAGAGATTATATTCTTTACAGTATTCGGTTTACAGCTGTGTTTTGGCTGTAAGAGAAAAATAGTGTTGTTAACACACCAATGCTTTTGTCATTGCTGAGCAGTTCTATACAGAGTCAAGGATATTTAATTTTTTTCAGCTTCTAGTACTGTCCTGCCAGCAAGTGTGCTGGGGGGACACAAGGAGCTGGGAGGGGACAAAAATGGTGGGGAGCTGGCCAAGGGAACAGCTGGTTTTGGGACTGGCTGAGTGTATTGGTTGACAGGTAGTCAGCAATTGCTTGTGCATCACTTGTTTTATTTATATATAAATTATTATCAGTACTATTTTGTTTCTGTTCCTCATCTGCCTTAGTAAACAGCTTTTATCTCAATTCACAGGTTGCACTTTTTTGTGTTCTTCTTTTCCTATTCTCTCCCCCTATTCCACTGGGATTGTGGAGCACATAAACGGCTATGTGGTGCCTACTGGGTTAAAACACAAGTATTTTCCCTGAAATGTTTAGAATTATAAATTTCAGATTAAAAATTATTTAAGAACTTCATGGTCTTAAAAATCCCTGTCAAAGCAGATATACTACTCCTTAAAATGTTAGCACAGTGATTAAGGCTCTGAGATGGATATTCAGAAAACATACCGAAACCTCAGAAGTTCACAAGTGCTACACTAGATAAAACATTGGTTCTGTGAAGAGCAATGAAATTATATAGATTCACCATTTTTATTAATTTTCCTTCTTTTTCCATATCCTTATGTGAGATATCCTTCCCTAGATAAATCATTTCAACATTAATTTTACTGCTGATTCTGCTCACTTGCTTAATGCTGAACATGTGATTAAATATTATACTAACAGAGCCTCTTGCTGGATTTAGGAAATGAAAAATTATCCCATTCTTTAGTCTTTAATGATGAAGGGATGTGTCACCATATCCAGCAATACTTTTACAATGCATAGAAAGGAAATGGGATGTCATCATAGGGCTGACTAAGCTTAAAATTACCTTTAAACTGTTATTATTTTTAGTATTCTAATTTCTGTTATAATTGTTATTAAAATATTAAAGTAAAATATTATAAGAGCTCAGCTATTCTATCTTTAGTTCCATGGAAAAAAAAAACAACAAAAAAAAATGCAGATAATATGATAGGTTACCATACAGCAGAGATGTCCTGACTTACATCTCTGCATGAAAATACATTTCTTATGATGTCCATGATGTCATCAAGATGTTGGTGATGCTCTAAGATTTCTAGAGTAGTGCCTTTCCTTCTATCTTTCTTTGATTTCCCTCAAGAAAACCTCGTTTATCTGGCAAGAGAAGTCATTAACTGTTTTGTTTTTTTTTCTTTTTCTTGTTACCACTCATAATTTCTATTGTCTTTTTACGAGAACAACACTACCACAGACATCATCTCTCTGTTTTTCTAAAGACACGCAGACCTCTCAAATTGTAATGACAGTCACCATCAGTTAGACTTAAATTGCAGCAAAATGGAGCGGTATGAGGAAGTCATACAAGGCAACTCAAACAATAAAGCAGAAAATGCGTTCACTATACTAATTCAGATGACACTAAAATATATACAGGTAGACCTTTGTAGTGTGCTTAGGTCAAAAAGGCAGGTAAAGTAGAGAAAGTTCTTGGGAAAAGTGAGGAGTTGTTGAGGCTCAATAATTATATGTCTTAAAGCTGTTTCAAAGCAGCCACTAGATCAAATGTAATTGCAGCCATTAGATCACATGTAATTACATAGGACTTTTCAGATTCAAACTCTGAACTTGGCATAGAATCAAGTGTCACAAATCCAGGTCTATCTTGTATGTTAATTCTGTCTAGATTGATGACAATATTTCCAGCCTTCCGATATCCAATAACCAATTGCTGATAGGTCTTTCTGTTGGCCTTTTGGAAGAAAAAGAAATAGGATAGTGATTTCAGTTTTTTTTTTGGTAGGCCTTAACAATTGAATATCAAAAGTTTTTCCTTGCAAACAGTTTTGTATCCTCTCTCAAGAATGGGGCAGACTTACTGACAGTCCTTCTTACAGACAAAAAGGAGGCCTCTGCAAGCACTTAAACTTTCTTTGTAAATTAAAATGGCTAGTTTTTTGCTGAGTTCATGATGACTATAGTAAGTTCAATGTAGTATAGTACAGCTTGGGACATTTTTATCTTCAGTTGAATTTGGTTTGCTAAATACGGATTTGAAGACTGAACTATTTGGTGGACTAAGTGTTAATTGAGTGGTCACAGCTAGAGGGTTGTGGTCAAAGGCTCTATGTCCAGACCCATGACAAGTAGTGTCCTTGAGGGGTTCATCTTGGGTCCAGTGCTTTTCAGCATCTTTATCAATAACATAGACTGGAATCAAATGATGCTCTGATAGTTCAGTGATGAAACCTAGCTCAGTGGGGCAGTTGACACAACAGAAGGAAGGGATGCCATCCAGAGGGACCTGGAAGGACCTGAAAAGTGGATCCACATGAACCTAATGTGTTTCAACAGGGCCAGGTGAAAGATGCTGCACTTGGATCCAGGCAATCCCAAATATGTGTACAACCTCGGTGAAAAACTCATCTAGAGCAGCCCAGTGGAGAAGGTCATGGGGGTCCTGGTGGATGAAAAGCTGGACATGAGCCAACAGTGTATTCTTGCAGACAGGGAGGCCAACAGTATCCTAGGCTGCATCAAAACGGAGGAGTGGTCAGGAGGGAGAGGGAAGTGATTTTCCTTCTCTATTCATATGAGACTCCATCTGTAGTACAGTCTCCTAGCCTAGTGCCCCAGCACAAGATGGATGCAAATCTGTTGAAGCAGAACCAGAGGAGGACCACAGAGATGATCAGAGGGCTGAAGTACTTCTCCTGTGAAGAAAGGTTAGGAGAGTTGGGCTTATTCAGCTTGGAGAAGAGATAGTTCTGGAGAAACTTCACTGCCACATTTCAGTACTTGAAAGGAGCTTACAAGTAGATGCTGGACTGAGATTTTACATTAATACTGATAGGACAAGGGGGAATGCATTTAAACTAAAAGAGAGAGAATTTCAGTTAATTGTTGGAAAAGAAATATTTTAGGAGAGTAGTGAGGCACTGGCACATACTGCTCAGAGAAGCTGTTGATGCCCTGCCTGTTGTGATACTAAAGGCCAGGTTGGATAGGGCCTTGGGAAGCCTGATCTAGTGGATGGCAACCCTGCCCACGGCAGAGGTATTGGAACTAGATGTTCTTTAAGTCCCTTCCAATCTGTGCCATTCTATGATTGTGTGAATTCCATTGTGTGCTGTACCAAAATTTTAACACTGATTATTGGCCCCAACATTCTTGGACATTCCAAGATAAGATGTAGAGCTCCTGATTTAAGAAAATTACAAAGCTTCATCAGATAGGGGGGGAAAAAAGCAATAAAAAGCCCAATATATCCAACATCATTTTTATGACTTGGAGGATATAAAATGTTTGTGTCAATAAGAGTTACATGACATAAAACAACTAATAAAGTGTCTTCCTTTTTTTAAATATAGGCATTGAATTTTAAAATTTTCCAGATGATAGACCCTTCACAGCAATGAGAACATGAATATCTTAACATTAATTTGCCTTGACAGCATTTATTTCTTATCTTTAAAGCATTGTTTGTAACTTCAGCACCTTCCCCAACATAGACAATAGCATCTTTAATAATAGATGGTGTTTGTTCTTACTTCAAAGCTGAAGGGTATGGCTTGATGAGCATTGTTTATGTTCTCTTTAAGCCATTGTATGTTTAGTGAGTGTGAAAATAATCACATTAAGAAAATGTAGTCAGCCAAATTTTGTATTACATTACCATCTAATACTGTAATGAACAGAGTACAACAACAATACTTTTTATAATTTTTGCTTTCACCATACAAATAAAATAATCATACTATAAGATCTTTGAGCACATGGATAAAGAAGTCGCTTTGTGTTTGCTCACAAACACACAAATACTAGATTCCTAAACTGCTCAACAATTTTGTTGTGGTGTGTACAGAGTAAATACTAGATATTAATCTCTCTAAGTAACTGGATTATTAACGTGCACATCTTTAGTAATAGATTGATACAACTGATTCAGAAACTATAAAACTGTACATAGAATGAAGTAGGACAATCTCAGGTGGGTGAGCCAGTAAAGATGCTTCTTATTTTTCTCTAACAATGACAATTTTCAGGTGATTTTTACAAAAGTCTGCATGCTCCTGTGGGTATTAAAGCCCAGGCAAACTCATAAAATAAAAACAAAGTTAAACAACTCCACAAAAGACAGAAATAGCCTTTTAAAGATTCACCTGAGTACTTTTTCTGTGTCCTATCTAAGCAGCCATCATGGCTAGATTGATGGGCACTGGCAGAGATGCATTTCATGAGGCGTCTGTCTCCTCAATGGTATTAGAATGGAGCTATCTGTCTTCATTGTCTTCTATTAACATGCCTCTCAGATCTATCAGGAAAATGTCTACATTTCTATGATATAAATTATTACCTCTGACAGTTAAATATTTTAGACCCCATTTAGTAATATTTCTCACTGATAATTCTTCATTGTCCTACAAATTTTTACAGTTTAATTTTCAGTGCTTACTTTGCTTAAAAAGACAGAATGCTTTGTTTTTTTCTTCTTTTCATAGGGGCACTTTCAGTCTGTGTGTGGTAAAAATGATTTTTTGTTTACTTAACTTCAACAGTGCTTTATATAGAAAAAGTATAATTGAATAAAATTTGTAAATGTACTCTGTGTCAGAAGTAGACAGGTATTCAGCAAGAAGGATATATCTTCTTTAAAGATAGTCATGCCTATCACTGCTCATTTAAACATGAACTACCAGTGTATGGAAACAATGCTTATAATTGCTTTCAGTAGTGAACATAAAGCAGACATCTGACTCCACAATTTTGCTGTCATTAACTTGGCTATGTGAAGTCTCCAGTTGTTTTTTTTTCTTCATTCCATCAGTTACATTATATTAATCAAATTTGAAAACTACTAGCACACCTCAGTCTCTATATTAAAAAAAAATAAACAACAAAACAGATATTCTTATTTGTTATCTTTGCCTTGCAGGCCAGACAGACTTTAATTACATGAAATATTATTCAATCTACATTTCCCTCAATGTTCTCTCAAGCTGCACAGCTAAAAGTTTGCAGTGCATTTTTGGGAGAAGAGAGAAGTAGAACATAGTGCTCAACATTTAAAAATTATCAGCCAAAATTTCATTTCACTTGCAGGCTATGTAGGTTTTGGTCTAAAATATTTTAGTCCAGATTACTGAGTCTTTCCTGTGTGGAGGTGGATCTAACAGCAAAATGGTACTTCCTTCCTTAAACAGTAACCAAGAAATAAATAAATAACAATGTTTGGTAAGGTAGAGGAGAAATCAAAGAGAACTTATAAGAAAGAGACAAGTAATACTGTTGTTGCACTGCCCAGGCTCTTTTATGTGATAGTGCCCAGGTGATACTTCAAAAAGAGAAGAGCCGAAAATGTCCTTGTATATAGGTGTTTGCTTAGAAGTCAGACTTACATAATTCTTTTTGTTGGTTTCTTGATTTACTTGTTGGTAGTTTGTTTTTGAAATGTGGCTTTCTATCCCATTTGATGAAATATTAAAAAAAAGGAAAAAAAAGGCAGAAAAATTGAAAAATAAGATATGGAGGAGTAAATTTCAAATCTAGAAAGTTATCAATTTAAATGCATTGATCAGAAGTGTAAGGGAAAGCAATGAGGAGAGAATATATTAAGCAAGACTGTTTATAAAATAGGAAGTGCACATGGAAAAATATGTATATAGTGAGCACTTATGAAACTACATTCAAAAGAATTTAGCAGCTGAAGAAAGACATTTTTAAAAAATCATTTAAGCAACTTAAAGAAAATCATTGAATGGGTATCTGTTAGCTTTGCTTACAGTAGAAAACCTAACCTAAGTTAACCTAAATTACTCATGTCGGAATGCCAGATGACTATCTCATTCAATTTTATGATATAAACCCTATTGATTGTAGCTGAGGGAAGCTAAAAGGTTGAAAAAGTGTGTAAAATGTGATATTTAGATGAGGACCATTTTAAAATCTTGTGTTTGTACCACTAACACATTTTGTTATTCACTTAGGTTCAACCTATGAAAAATTTAAGAAACTTTCCTCACTTTGAATTTGAAGGTTTTGACGCCATTATCAACTTGCCTTTAACTGCACTTCCTAATGAAAATCTTCTATATAACTCATAAAATTAACCAGCATTCAGTTTAGAATGGTAGTACTCAGTTTTAAGTGTTTTGAAAGCCTTAACTCTCTGTGTCTCCAGCTCATCAGTTCACTGTAACTGTAGTAACTGAAGTAAAAAATACTGAATATTTTCTTCCTTCCACACATAGTATATTATGTTTAAATATTATACCTTACTATGAAAAAGATTTTTGCTTCTGGAACAGCACAGATTGCAACCTTAAGCATACATAGAGTTTAGAAAAGGCCTTACAGAAGCAGGTGCTTTCATTTTACCAGTCATCATTATGTAAACTCACATTGGCCAATGAAGATGATGATAAAAAGCATGAATATAAACCTGCTTGGTCCTGAGAGTGTAGCTGGTAAGAATGAATTGGTAGATGACCTTATCAGCTTTTCACAGAAAAGTCTTTTGCTAATACTTTTAAATTATTATGTATTCAACTAACTTTGAAGCTGACTATAAGACATAAATTTCAGGATGGGCATGTTTACATTTTATCAGAGAGTAAAGAGCTCCAAATCAATACAGATTATATGCTTTGACAAAAAATTATATATATATATATATATATAAATCTAGATTGAATTAATTGTCTGGGCATTTTGTTTCTTTTCTTTATTTTTTTTCTTGTTTACTAAAAGATTTCTACAAATGAAATAATAATAGAAAAGACTGTCAGATTGATCAATCACTAAATTACTTACTAACAACCAATATTGGAGCATGGAGATTTCACTCTTTTTATCAATATCATACCTAGTATTGAAAGAGAAAGTTCAACCTGCATAAGTTTACCTTCAACAGCCACCTCAACTCTGTTTTCAACTCTGTTTAAGCAACAACTCATTATCTGCTCCAGTGGAAAGCTAGGATCTATATTTTGTTGAAACTGGGTCTACTTGACTTCTTATAGTTATGTTATTCAAATTCTTAGATATTGCAGGCTTCTCAGGTTCCCTTCTTGCAATAAACTATTTGTAAAAGTGCATGGGGAGTGCAGTTCATTCAAATAACTGCACTCCCTACAAGGTGAGGTTACATGTACAGACCATACAGCATCTTGCTTAGAGTGTATCCAGCACTAATACTTATGGTAGATGATACAGAATTACGAACTAGAGTGGGCCAGTTACCTTCACAGAAATCTTACTTTACTTCCAGTCACATATTAGAAAGTTGATGCATTCTTACTGTGTGAAATATAATAGGGATATAAAAATCAAACCCATTCGTTTTTTTTTTCTTTTTTTTTTCTTTCTTTTTTTTCCCATTTATATCACTTAAATAGACTCCCAATAAATAACTGCAATCCTTCTGGATAACAGGACAATCACTTACTATAAATAAATATTCATATCAAATTAGCCACCTGATACAAAGGACTTAATTCAAATTAATTGCATACTGGCAGAAGAAGAGGGTATTTAACTGTGAGTAGTGTTGAATGTGAATGAAGTATTAGACTGAAAATCAACGACCGTCTAGTAAAAGAGGTATATATGTTTGAAGACATTAAACTGTGCCTTGAAAAGGAACTATGAATGAAATAAATTCATGCTTAGTACATTGTGCCCTCTGCAATCCACAAGTCTCTAGGTAGTTGAGATTAGTAATACATCATATGTATGTAAACAGTTTTCTATGTAAACAGTTTTATGATAATCATATCATAGATACAGAGGGTGGTAGCCATACCTGTGGCAGGGGGGTTGGAGCTTGATGATCCTTGAGGTCCCTTACAACCTAGGCCATTCAAAGATTCTATTATTCTATGATCCAACAAAAAACACTTCTGTGTTTCAACAAGGCAAGGAAATAATTAAATGACTAGCATTGGTTCTATTTACAAGATCAAAATTATATTTCTTCCCATTTAGAAGCATGTAGGAACAAGGATAGTAGAAATAGAAAAAAAAAAATTTGTATTGGATAGTTTACAGTCTGGATTGCAGAGAACATAAAATGAGAGACTATATAACTTAAGAGAAAATAAAGTAATATTTCAGCTTAAGGAAGATAACATCCAATGAGTGGCTAACTAGACTCGAGTAGCTTAAGGTAATGTCTGCTAACCTTGGTGAGAATGGCTGTTGCTGAACTGTAATAGTTGAAAAGGTAGGGAAAGAAGGTCCGATGTTTGAAAGAATTGTGAGCAATCCTATATTCTGATTCTACAGGTTTCGCTCATGGAAATCACTAAGACCTAAGGAGGCCAAAAATATGTTCACAAGTACATCTCAGTATTGCATACCCTGGAATACCATAGCTGTACTATCCTTTATTTTCAGAATGTAACTGAAACAAGGCATTATGCTTAAAAGAACAAGACTAATTGTGAAATAAAAAAAAAAAGAGAGAGATGATGATAGGTAAATGTTGCTACTACATTTGATGCTGCAGCTTAAATTTTCCAAACCAGACTAGGAGTAGTTGCAGAATGGTCTGCAGTTTCTAACTGAACAGATGAGTAAAAGTAAAAAAAATAAAAATAAAAATGAGAATAGAGTAAGAATACAGCTAGGAAAACTATTTTAATCACCTATGCACTTAATATCACTGACTATTACTTTTATTTTTAGAGCTCTATTCATGTACTCAGTGGAAGATAGATAAATATTTGTATATGAAGTTGTTGAGATATTGTGAAGGACAAAGCGATCTCATGAATCACTTCCAACCAAACATTTCTCTATCACAGAAATGTTGAATGAATTTTTTCATGTCCAACAAGCTGGGTTCAGAATTCCTCATTCCTCTCTTCTTATTGTCAGGAAAACCTGAGTGTATTTTATTACATAAATGTTTTTTTCAATTGTGTAATTCAGAAAATTCTCTGTAATTGAGAGAGTTGAGATAAATTGTCAGTTCCAGTACCAGAGCCTGGAAGATTTTCTATTTTTATTAAATACTAATTTATTTAAATACATAATATTAAACATAATAGACTTGTAAATAGTCATTATTATAGATGTAATTTTTCAGATTTTTTTTCTACTTTGTTAAACATATATTTAAATGACCTTTCTCTGCTGCCAAACATTTTACATTCTTATCACAAAAAAAGTAGAAAGGCAAAGTTCTGCTGGTTATTTCCAGTCCTTTTTGTTTGCACGTAGTATTCCAGAGATACAGCTATGATGGAAACTAATTGAAAGTTCTCTGGAGTTCCTTCTGTATTTCTAAGTTCTAGAGGCTTCACGCAGAAATGTCTTTCTGTTAGCCCCCCTTAAGAAAACTAAAGAACAGCAGCATTGGAAACTATTGTTCCTAGCAAAAAGTCAATATTTTAAGCACGGCCAAATGGTACTTATTATGATCCTATATTCATTTGCATCAACTTGAATGTTCCAGAGCAATTACTTTCATAGTCACTGACAATTTTTCTTTATATAAGCAGTGTATTTGCACTTACTATTTCCTTAGTTAAGGCATCACACTTATGCATTTCCTTTCTGTCAAGAAGACAGAATCCTTCTAAAATCTATACTTCTTAGAAATACCAAATATAAAAATTGTATGAGTGTGCATGTTGGCAAAATTGTCTTTCTAACATTCGAGGATCTCTATTCCCCATCTATTCCTTAAATGGACCTGTAGACAGGAACTGGTGAAATCCTACTACATAGAGATAACAGAAAAACAACTTCATTGCAATTTATGCTGATAATACAGTCCTTCCCTTCACTATCTTTCTCCTTCTGCCTGAATGTTACAGACAATTAAACAGGTGATAGATGAAACCTTGGTTCTTGGATTATACTGCAAATTATGCATAATGTGAAAACACCAATATGTAACATGAATTATGACCCCTTACTGACTAGTTTGCATTTCAGTTGGCTTTGAAAAGGGTTACATGTTTGGGCAATAAACCTTTCACTGTAACAGTTGAATCTGAAGAAAATAAAAATCTTTTTATCAACTGACTGACAACAGAAAGTTCCATGGAGCCTCAGCCTATTTTTCTTCTGAAACATCCAGATGCTTTAATACATATGTCACTCAAAATTAAGAAGGCAAAAGAAATGATATGTATCTCAATTTAAAATATTGCTAATATGTAAAGAAATCGGAACAATTCTCACAATTTAAAAAAATTGCAGATAACTTTGTAATTTCATGTGCACATTTTCCTCATTATGAGCTGTTCTACCATAATAGTACTATCTGGGTGTAGGGGGTGACTTTTATTTCATTACTGACTTTACTGATTCCCACAATAAGTGCATTTTTTTTTGAAGCCAATTCACTTGATGATGTCATAAAGGAAGCTGATGAATGTTTGCTGTTTTTTTACATTACCACAAAAATACGAAATAGATTTTACATATGTAAGAGAGATGCTAGAGGTTTATTGGTTTCCTTTTAATTCCATGCTGTAGGGGAGTAAAAAAATAAGAAAAACACTAAAAAGCAAACACCATAAGATTTGATAGGTATATAATTGCATTGACAAAGACTAAAACTCTGTCTTCAGATTGCTCAGGGACCAGTTTTACAAACTCTAACTCAGCTTCTATCAAGAATTTCTGGTGATTTTCTGAGAAGGCCTTTTATAATGAAATTGTAGTTTCATTGAGGTGCCACTTCTAAATATGGTTTTCCACTAAATGTCTGCGTTCCAAAATTCCTCTGTTCTGTGTCTTTTGAATTTGCAAAAATTGTAGTGGATTAGGCTTTTAATTTAACTGATATGAATCCTAACATATTGAGGTTTTCTTTATTTTATTTAGTTCTTATTGGTATGCAAAAATGAGTGAAACCTAGCAAAATAAAATCATTGGAAGGAAAGAAAAAAAAAAGAAAGCATTTCATTGTTCTTTACCAATCATGAGTAATGTTAATGAATTGAAATTAAATCCACTGGGTAAGACAATTATTTTTTTATTATTAAGTTGGTGATAGGAATTGTTCTATATGAATATGTTTTGTAATATTTATCTGCTCTCTTAGCTAGTCATGACACTAAAACATAGAGGAGGGATATAATGTAAAGCTTCAATAATCTTCAGAATGTCAACTGATACTATCTAAAACTTAATATCTTATTTAATGTTCATACATTTTTAAAAGCCCTTAAACAATGTAACTTGGAATACTCTAATAGAGTGCAAAAAATTGTTAGTATTATTTTATGTAAATATATACAAAAGTAATTCTTCCTAGCATGTTTTTGTTTCTTTATAGATTGTGTTATAAACAAATAATTTTTCTGTGACAAATCAAAAAATTACTTAGCATTATAAACTTCTTTTCTAAGAAATTTGAAAGGTAAACAATTAAAATTTATACTCCTAATATTGTGAAAATGAAACATTTTTTAAATAAAATATGCTGACATTTTACACACACACACACACACACACAAAAGCAGCAGAAATATATTTTCATTGCATAGATAGTATCTAAAACCAAGTATCAGTTGCTTATTACATTTTTCTGCAGCCTTATTGAATAAAAACAAATAGGATAGAATTTTACCCCTTGGGAGGGAGTGTTCTGTGATGGATTTCAGTGGAATCCTGGTTTCTGCTTCCACATCTCCCATATAATAAATCAGGAATTTCTGTCTCCTCTTCAAAGGGGAATGAATTCATTACTCAATATGAAGCATGAGTATAGTGTGGTGTTTTCTCTGTTCATCTGTACTGTAATCAAATACTAAACCTTGTCATCTAGTACTTCAGAGATATAAAATTAAACCTCTCTCTATATATTGTTATGTAAAGGCTACATTTCATAGTGGCAGAAGCCTGAGCCTATTCTGTCCCTCAAGAATACTTTTGCCCATTATGCTAATCATTTCATTTTTAGCAGTATAGCCGTTTGTGTAATCAAATGTAGGACCTGATCCCTTTTTCAGTTCAGAGCCAAAGTATATGGCTATTCTTAGACAGCTATCTCAGTTAAACTACTTTGACTGAAGGTATGATTTTCTGCTTAAATATTTATCTCCCTGTAAAACCAGGGATAACACTTATCACGTATCAGTGCCTGACGAAAATATCTCTACTACTTTATACAAATAGAACAGGTGTGACAATTTGAAGAATTTCTAGTGTGTTAACTATATCCATGTAATTATATAGGCATTATTTTTATATGAAAATAAGTAATTCTCAAAACAGTTTCAAATAAGAAAATGTTTAAAAAAAAAAAAACAAAAACAAGCTACAGCTTTAATGGGATGTGTCTGAAATGCGCAGAGGAAAAACAACCAGGAAATCAATTACAACACTAGTAAGAATGTCATTGATGACAGAAAACTTGAGGAACACTTTTAGACAGCAGAAGAAAAAAAAAAGAACTGTAAGCAGACAAATAGAAAGGCATTGAAACTTTTCCTCTTACAAGGATTTGTGACCCACTTACAGTATAAAATTCTCTAACATCATTAAGGTTTGAAGAGAACTTAAGGGTACAGAACTGAAATCTGCATTTATAAGAAAATATTTTTTTGCAAGATTTATAATATTCAGAATGAGTTAATAAAGAAGTTATTGACATTTTACGACAGATTGTATATCTCTGTTCATTCTTCACATTGCATATATATTTTGACATAAGAAGTGATTGCTTTTCAACAAAAACTTGTAAAAATTACACAAATATATATATATATTTCTGGTACTGTTATGCATTTGTTCAGTAGACTGCATCCCAAAGCAGAGCTTTCTGCTGATGTATTTCATGGCATCAGGATATTTTTAAAATGTAATGTAAAAGAGTCTGAAAAGAACTAGACTTTACTAGAAAAAAAAAATGCTGCAGGAATAAGTCACTAAGTCAACCAAATAAAGTCAGTATGCTGTATGACAGTTCCACAGACTATTTTAAACATACCAAAATTTTCTTTCCTATTTATGGAATGCCTACAGATATCTGAACATACACGTATGTGAATATATATCCATACACACTGAAGGAATCCTTCTCTATCTCCAGGATAAAAATCTTACAGGGAACTCTCTTAAACCTCAAACATCAGGGGAAAAAAAAAAAAAAAATTATATATATATATATATATATATATATATATATAATTATTATTATTATTATTTTTTTTTTTTTTACTCATTCAAGCTGTGTTGGTTTATGAAGAATCAAAGTTAATAACATTCCCACTGGTGTGTGCCATAAGAGGGAAAGTTCTGGAACAGAATGCAGCATTAGGAATACAGTGGGTAACTTGGAAAATAAAACAAAAACAAAAAACTAGCTAATGCTAGCTTACATATATGTTAATTACATCTATACGAGACATGAAAAAATGAATATAAGTGTATTTTGCAGAAAATATTTACCTAAGGGGAAACAAATGAGGGGCAATGTCCTGACCCATTAATTACATGCTATATTTAAGGCACAAATTGCTTTCTTACCAAACCTTTTTTATATCTATTAGTATTTCTTTTATGAATCTGTATATAAGTTGATAATCTTCAGGAAAAGTTGTAGAAAAATAAACAAATGGAAAATTATGCTAAAATATGCCAAAAGATCCATCCTATATATTTGGTCAATAATTGATTTTTTAACAGTGTAATCAAAATTGAAAACAAAACAAAAGAAAACAAAAAGAAAACACAGTGATAGCTTCAAGTTACATTTGGATATAAACCAGACCAGATCATGTCAAAATTTTAACTATACTGTTATTACTTATTATTTTAAAATCTAAGGAGAACGGAATTCAGATCTGTTGTGTTCAAATGCTGAATCCACCCATAGTAAATGCTGGATGAACTACTTTAAGATGTTGGTGTTTCTGCAGTTACCAACAACAAGACACAAATATTTTTGTTCTACATTCAGTGCACAATTTAGCTCCTGGAGTGCAAAAACTGAACATCTGTATTCAAATTCTTCATCAAAAGTAATGTCCTCTACTTTATTATGTTTGCCCACAACATCAGTGACAGAACTTGGTGGTATGACAGTAGAGTTTGAAACTTCCCACCTACACTCAACACATTTTGTTGCCATAGAACATAAGGAAGCAGAGCGGCAGTCTGACAAAATGGGGTCTGACATGGAATTACATATGAAGCAAAGGATGTCAACAAATTCTTCCATGCAGAAAAATTGCACCCACTGACATTCATCATCATTCATGAGCATTTCTGGAGACCAAACAGTGGCTGTGAGGACAATGAGGTGGTGAGTGGTGTGCTTCACCAGTGGCAACAGTGATGCAAAATATAAGCTATGTTACAGAAAACAATGTTGTCATACCATGAAATGAAAAGTATCTCATAGAATCATAAAATCTCTTTTAGTTTAAAGCAGTTCCCCTTGTCCTATCACTATTTACCCATGTAAAAAGTGAGTCCACTCCTGCTTATAACCACCATTCAAGACCTGGAAGGCTGCAATGAGGTCTCCCCAGAGCTTTCCTTCTCCAAGCTAAACAAGCCCAAGTCCCTCAAGCTTTCTTCAGACATACTCCAGCTCTCTAATCATTTCTGTGGCCCTCCTCTGGACATACTCCAACAGTTCCACATCTTTCTTGTTCTGGGGATGCTAGACCTTGACACAGGACTCCAGATGGTGCCCCATGAGGGAAGTGTAGAGAGTAACAATTCCCTCCCTCTTCCTGCTGGCCCCTTCTTTTTTGATGCAGCCCAGAATACTGTTGGTCTTTTGGGTTGCACGTGTACACTACTGGCTCATGTCCAGCTTTTTGTCTACTAAAACCTCAAAGATCTTCTCTGCAGGGCTGTTCTCAGTGAGTTTTTCTCCCAGTCTTGATCAGTTCATCCACACAAATCAATTAATGGTTACGACTATGTTGAAAAATAGTATTTCGTAACTGAGAATTTGCTCTATCATTATTGTGCTCTTTGCATCTGTTGTAGTTCTGATGGAAATAAATGAATTAAATAAATAAATTACTTTCAGAGTGACCTACGTATAACTCAGAGCAGAAGGGTTTTTTTACATAGAATATTCTATAGAAATCGGTAATATAGATTCTACTAAGAATTTATTCCAATCATTTTTTTATGATTATTAATCTTGGCAGTTTAAAATTACTCTGTAAATCCATAAAAATTTTAATTTTGCAAATGAAAATTCTTATTATTTATTTATTTATTCATTTATTTTGTGGCAATGCTTAATAAGGAGCTAAGAGAAGGAGGTATTAATTTTCTCTTATTTTTGTAGAAAATTAATTAGTCTCCAAATAAGATGTCATATTTTATGGAAGATCTTATGAAATTGTCCTCTTTGATTCTATTAAGAACAAGGCTAGACAACTATTTTGATTTTAATCCAGCAAATGAATATGCATTCTGGCTCTGATCCAGCACAGCAGTTACTCACGTTGACTTACTATTAACCTTTTACAGGTACACTCAGATGGATGAATGGATTTGGAAAAAAAATAAAAAAGGAAAAGACCCCAAAAGAGCACATGACTTCTAGCAGAAATATCAGTTTGATGATGCCTATCAGGATAAAGAAGTATCAGAGCTCCAAGCAGAAGAAAAAGAGAAATACAAAGAAATAAACATGACTTCTGGCTGTTATGCTTATAGACAACTTTTAATGTCAGGTTTTTTTTTAATTTCCTTTGTTTTTGTTTTGTTTTGTTTCACTGTTGTTGAATTTGTGTATCTTTATCTTATCTCAGACAGCATTGAACTGTGTCTCTTGTAACAAATGGCACTTACATGTGATCTCCCAGAAATATGTTTCTTCATCAGTGAAAATATAGGATTAGTTAATATTTTGTGGAAGTAATTCAACATTCATTTTATTTTTTCATATTCTAAAAAGTTTTCAAGACTATTTGTATGTTCATTGATAGTCAGACAAGAAAGTTGTCCTGGTAGTATTTTCAGCTACATTTACAGTTGCAAGGGGGAATAATCCAAGACTACTTTTCAGGTGTACACAGATGAGCTACATAATGAAGGAAAGTGGAAATTGTATATTTACATTCATTCTGGCCCATGCACAAAACATAGTTGATTAAGTAACCCCAACTAAATCCATTGTACTTTTAGAATTCATGCTAAATTTGAGAAAGTATTGTGCAACAATATCTCCTGCTTCTGTTTCAAAAGCCCTTAAGAAAAGACAAATGTAATGAGTGAAATAAATGATATACTGACATATTTATCAGGTTGGACAATGTGAGTGACATTAACAGAAAGAGTAGAAATATATCACTTAAATAGTCAGCATAATGTACACACCTAATGATAGCTGACAGCTAAATATTTATACTTTCAAATGTGTTTTGTACAAGCATCTGAGGACTTTCAGTACTTTGTTCTGTGAAAGGGAAGTATACTTGAAAAGCTGCAGGATTTCAGTTGATAACCTTGATGCAGTTTGCAATTAGCAAGTATGTTCCTTTAAAAAAAAATAAAATAATAATAATAAATGCCATAGCAGTTTGAAAATGCCTAAAGAAATGACTATAGAATAACATATTTCTAAAATATCTTAATTCTCCAAGGAACTAACTTGCAGTTTTCCTGGAAATAGCATCAGCACACACTTCTAACTTTCATCAGTGTAAACTTATAGAGTAAGATGGTGAGCAAGCCCATAAGAGAGCTTTCATAAAGTTATATTATATGAGTGAATTATAGTTTTTGTTGTGATAATTTCACTTCATCCAACATCACACAAGTTTGGTCTAGAAAAGTCACCTAGGCTTCTTCTGTAGTTTAGAGGGTATCTGTAAAGGGTGATTCATTTCACTGACTTTATATTGCTCAACTAGAGGGGTTCCTTTCCCCGCTGACCATGCCTTAGACTAGTCTCTAATAGTAATCTTTGACCATCAGTTTTACACTCAATAGCTAAAATTAGATCATCTGTTTTTTCTTTTAGTTACACTAAAAGTAGATTCCTTTTCAATAGATTCTGTTTTTGTTTCAAATGCAAAGTGTATTTCTGTTCTTAGAGTTATTATTTCTAAAATAAATGAAATGACAGACATGTTTTTCTATATAAGTTCTTGTTACAAGTCTTCATGTAAGACCTGAATAATATGCAGTTTTCTCTTCTTGTCAGACATTTCCTCTTGATTCCAACAACAATGATGAGAAAGGAACAACATGAGACACAGAAAACATAAAATATTCTCTTTGATAAAAAATCAAGAATATTGAGACAGACAGAGAAATGATGAAACAGTTAATACAGCAATTTCTATTAACTTCAAGTTACTAGAATTTACTTAGAAGTATATAAAGTAGCTGAAATTGTTTTGCAAATGGTCCTTTCTTGTATGTGAGTCACAAAATATTAAGTGATTCTCACTTGTGTGAAGGTCATTTTCATCTGAAAACTTACTATATAAATAATAATAAAGCACTTTGTTGCCTGAATACATTTTTCTTCCTTCATTTTCTTTTTCTTATTTCATAGTTTTTAACAGCTATCACTATTTTTATATGGATTTTTATGTAAGAAAGAAATCTAGAATTAAGTAAAAGGCCTTGGATTTACAGTTTGTTTAATTCACTTCAGATGGTATAAGAAAGTTTACAAAAATCATAGACTGTTCATGCCAGTGGTTATGTAAACACACTGAGGTAGCAGCAATTCTGGAAGTGGTTTTAAATCTGCACTTGGGGAATAAGGGCAGGAGGCAAAGCGTGGGATGCGATTGATGTAAGAGATTGGGTCAGAAATAGTAGACAGCCTGGGGTCAGTCACTATAAGCTGTTGTTTTAAGTAGCCTAAGGGAAGAACTGTAATGATGTGAAGCAGAGGGTCATCTACCAAGCACTGGAGCAGATGGATGGGTTAAAAGGTGATCTGAAATAAAAAAAGGCTAATGCTGAAGAAGATATCTATAAAGAACTCTCTGAGAAGGAGAAAAAAAAGGATACGTATGTGTACAAGTAGCACTTTCATCTCTGAGTGATTTTATACATGCTAGATATAAAATTATTTTACATGAGAGAGAGGTTCAGGGTATTGTATGGAAAAATTTTCAAGCCTTATGTTTGTGTTGATCTGGCTAAAAGTCACTTCTAATGTCAGCAAGTGAAATGGATTTGTTACCTGAAATGATTTTCTTTTTTTGACAAGACAGATTTTGAACAGGCAGTTTTTCTTTACCTTAAAATTATTTTAAAAGCAAAATTATTTTGGAGGTGTTCCCACAACAAATATCTCTTGCTCAGTTTTCTAACAGAAAATGAATAATGTGGATATAGAAAGGGTAAGAAATGTCTTGTAAAATAAATAAATAAATAAATAGATAGATAATTCTTTAGCAAAAAAAATTGAAGCAGTCTGTGTTGGATTCTTCCCTGAGAAGCCAGAATTGTTTCTTACAAATGACTCAGTTATTCCTTGGCCCTTGTTTAAATTCAGGTTAATTTGACTTAAAGCTCAATTTAATAACCATATTATTGTTACAAATAGAGAATTCACAATGATGGCTATCCTGCTTTTCCAAGGTCTTAAAGTGTTGCATTATATGAAAAACTATATTTTTATATATTTTGTTTAAAAAAACTTCTGTACTTCTAAAGTATATACTTTTTTAACATTTCTCATTTTTAAAAAACTTGATTTATTATAAATGTTGCATAGATTTTTTATTTAAAAAATAAAATTTAATTTTTTAGTTAAAAAAATTCAAGCAAACTTTGTTAGACAATTTATATACTTTTTCTGCTTAGTATACGATTTTTAATTCATGTTTGGAAATGTATTTTTCTTTTTTACTAGTTACAGTACAATTTAACAAGATAGCCTAATTTCTTTCTTGAAAGACTGCAAGTGAATTAGTTGGTACAGTACACATTGATAGCTCTATCAAAAGCACTGATTTTTTCATCATTTTTTTCATCATTAACAGGTATATAATAACTTTTAGATCCATTAAAGTATTCATTACAGTCTGTTTAATCAGGTCATTATAATTTTTTTTTCTGTAATTTTTATTAATTTTTTATAAATGCTATGATTGATCCAAAAGTTTCAAAGACATTCTAGAATTTTGAAAAGGTTTGTATCTGACTACAATAGTCCTATATCAAGGTGGTGTTGTGCTTAGTTCGCACTGGTTTCAGTAAGAGCATATTTAATAACAAACCTTGGTCTCTGAAAGCTTGAAATGTTTTAATTATGTAAGAGTAGGTGAACTGGGGAGATAGGGATGAGGGCAGGAAGAAGTGAATCAGGGACGAATAAAATCTCTATAGTTAAAACATGGAAAGACTAAAATTAAAATTAGTGATTCCTATTTTGCTGAAAGACCATGCCTTCTTTTATGTAAAGAATCATATAATTATTTAAATTGGAATAGACTCAGAAGATCAAGTCCAATTATCATATAATATTCTCAAGTTCATCACTAAAACACATCCCTAAGTGCCACATTCAAATCTCTTCTAAATACCTCCAGGGGTAGTGACTCTATCACTTCCAAGGGCAGCCAGTTACAATGCCTATCCACCTCTTCCATGAAGAAATTCTTCCTGATGATTCCTCTGATGCAGCTTGAGTCAATTTCCTCTCAGTTGTCACCTGAGAAAGGAGACCAACAGCCACTTAGCTACAATCTCCTTTCACGTAGTTGTAGAGAGCATTGAGGACTCCCCTCATCCTCCTTTTCTCCCTCAGTCACTCCTCATGTGTCTTGTTTTCTCTTCCTTGCAGGAATTTTGTTGCACCTCTCTGAATGTGCACCAGCAATTTTATATCTTTCTTTCAGTAAGAAGCTAGGAACTGAACAGTGATTAATATAGAGGGGCAATCACTTCTTTAATCTTGATGTCAACACCATTTCTGATGTAGACCATTCATCAGCTTTCTTGTCCATCTTGTCACACTGCTGGCTCCTGTTCAGCCATCTGTCAACTTGCATACCCCAGTCCTTTTCTGCTGGATGGCTTTCTGAACAACCTTCCCTGAGACTATGACACTGCACTGGGTCGTTGTGACCCAAATGGAGCATCCAGTATGTAGCCTTGTTGAATGTTAAGCTTCTGAATGTGTCCCATCAATCAAACCTATCATTTCCTCTGTAGTGCCTTCAGAGAATCATCACAGAATCACAGAGCGGCTTGGGTTTCAACGGACACTAAAGATCATCTAGTTCCAACTCCCTGCCATATGCGGAATTATTAACCACTAAATCAGGTATTAGATCATGTTGAGCAGGGCTCCATCCAGCCTGGATCTGAATGCATCCAGTGATGAGGCATTCACAGCTTATCTGGGCAAGTCTTTTCTGGTGCCTCACAACTTCTGAGTAAAGAATTTTCTTCCTACACCTGACCTAAATTTCCTCTCTTTTAGTTTAAAACTCTTCGCTCTTATCACTGTCAAACCATGTTAAATGTAAGTCTCCCTCCTGACTGTAAGCTTCTTTTAAGTATTAGAAGGCTGCAATGATCTCTCCCCAGAGCCTTCCCATCTCCAGGAAGAACAAGCCCAACTGCCTCAACCTTTCTTCATAAAAGAGGTGTTCCAGCTCTTTGATCAAATTTGTGGCCCTTCTCTGGACCCATTCCAAAATCTCCAGATCTTTTTTGTTCTGGGGGCTCCTTCCTATCCTCCAGCGCATCAACATTCCCACCCAAATTGGGTTTATTTGCAAACTTTCTGAGGGTGCACTCAACTCCTTCACCAAGATAGCTGATCAAAATCCCAGAACTGATCCTTAAATAAAATTATTTGTGATCATCTGCAAATTTCATTTTAAATTCATTGATACTGAGTCTTTGGGCCCAAAGATTCAGATTTTTTTTTTACCTAGCAAAAATGCCTACAACATGAACAGCCATTTTCTCCAGGACAAAGCTATATGAAACAGTAAAAACAGTAAAAACAGTAAAAAATGCTTTGCTAATTTGCTAATTCCAAATAACATTCACAGTTCAAACATATTTTCAAGAATTTTTTATTTCAATTTTTATTTCAATTTGTGTGTTTATGTGTCAGTAGTTGTATAATTTTACTTCATAAGAAAATATTAATATTTCATAGAAATAAATTCTTACTTATTCATTGGTATTCTTGACCACATGGTGTATGTTTAAAAAAATTCTTAGAACTATTCAGGGATCAGACCTCTTCATACAATTAAGTCTTTCTAAAGTCACACCTTATGCATTTATATTTCCGAAATACATGACACTTTGCTCCAACAAATCTTATGTAATATGTTAAAATGGGTTTGACTTTTGCAGATTTTTTGTCCACAGAATTCAAGGTCCTATGTGAAATCTGAGTCAAAGAATGACTTAATAACATTGAAAAAAAAAATTTAAAAGATATAGATTTTAAAACAAGTAACTCTATTTTTTTGTTGTTGTTTTGTTAAAAATGTATCATTTCTAATCTCAGCAAGTCTGACTTCTAAAGACATCTCCAGTTGGTTTTCTTCTTCATTTGATTTAAGATCTAAATAAATAAATCTTCAAATGTTCCTTTCTATATTCGTGAAAGATTTCATTATATTCTCTTGTGTGTGATCACTTTCTGTCTTTTCACTGTCTGATCAAAAATCAAGATTTTGATTGATTTATTGAGTTCCCCCCCCCCCCCCGCCTCCCCTTTTTAATTTTAATTTTTACTGTATTTCTCTACCACTAATTAAAGCAACATACTCAGAGAGTTTAAAGAGTTCCAAGTATGTAGGAATATCTAGCTTCCTGCTAGCCTGGTGGTACTATCTCAGATGAACTCCTTGAGAATGAATTCTTTTTTATCTGCTAGGCTTTTTACCATTTTGCATTAATGAATACTATGTAACCTACAGAGTATTAACACTCAATCTGTCACAAAAGGGAGTACCTGCAGGTGCTAATCAACCATCCTATTGAATACTGGAATACATTAGCAGGAAGATAAACAGCTTCCTAGTAATGTTTATTTGTCTCCTTTCAATGAAGTGCTCAGAGTTGCCAGTTCTGTTTCTGAGTATATCCTTCCTGTTCTCTGGAAACATTTGGTTTCAAAACTTTTACAACTTTCTGAATCATGCAAAACCTAAATTATTTCTCATGAGCACACAGCTCTTTTCCTTTCAAGCTAACAGGATATAAAAAAGAACTGTTCATACCACCATGGAGGAGAGGAGAGGAGAGGAGAGGAGAGGAGAGGAGAGGAGAGGAG
>JAPSGF010000033.1:3619699-3644095 GCA_035772895.1 Perdix hodgsoniae
GAGGAGAGGAGAGGAGAGGAGAGGAGAGGAGAGGAGAGGAGAGGAGCCCTTCAAGTACTGGAAGGTCACCCTCAGAGATTGTGTAAGACTAGACACCAGAAAACTGCTAAACACAATCACTATTTTCACATTATTATTATTATTATTATTATTAATGTTCCCCAATGGGATTTCACTGCCTTCTTTCTTACATCTTGGAGGTTTTCTACTGCAGCCATTTGTTTCACCTGGAGGTATTCTTGCTCAGACAACTTTGTGGTTTAGCATTCCTTTGTAAACTAATCCTCAAAGGACTAGATGTGGAGGACCACAACATTCCCTGAACTGGTAGAGAATTAAGAAGCTCCACAGAGGAAATGCTGCTGTAACAAAACTAAGAAGAGGTCTTTACATGATGTGAAAGTTATCCATAAATAAATAAATAAATACATACATACATACATAAAATAGAACTAAGGAGCTAAGCCAAGAGAAATATTCAAGAATAATGAAACACCATTCTGGAGTGTTTGATGGTTCCATAGCATTTTTTCAGTAATTAAGATATACATATCCAACATATAGATAGCCTAAAAAACATGCAGGAGCAATGTGGGAAGTAGATTACATGTGTACTAAGTTATCACTCAGTCATTTGCTGACTAAATTGATTACCAGGATGCAAATTTAAAAATTAACATTATCCCCTCTAAAAATTCTATTTTCTTAACATTTCTCTTCAATAGTTTGAAAACAAAGAGAAAATAAAAGAAAACACACTGCAGTTCTCTGACAAATTTACAGAGTGAGGAATAAAACGTATTTCAGATTAGGATGTTAACTCATACACAGTACATTTTATGAGGCTCCAAAAAAAAAAATATCCACTTTAAAATATCACCTTCATCCTCATCTATATCACATAAGGATGTATACATAATATCACCAAATTGTAGAAGTGAAAATATATATTGAAAAATATTTTGAGTTCACTGAAATACACTGTTACTAAATATCAGGCTGTTCTTATAAGCTGAACTTGTGACTTTGATACCTGCAGTAGATTGTCATGTAAATACACAAATATATATATACATATATGTAATTTCTTATATGTAAACTATTATCACAGATTGTGTTAGTAAATTTGAAGATACCTATGATTTTAAAGTTTCCATAAGTACTCAGAGGAGAAAAGCTAAACCATTTTTAATGATAAAATTGCTTTCTGATTGACCTGTATTTCACTAGGACATCAGTCCTGACACATATATAGTATTTTACTATGTAATTAAACTACATAGGTCGCTCTGAAAGTAATGCCTCTTATTTATTTCCATGGAAACTACAACAGATGCAAAAAGCACAATAGCACTAGTTAAATAGCACATTCTCAGCTACAAAACACTCTTTTAAAATGTGGTTGCCACCATTAGCTGTAAATTTTCATCAGTAATGAGCAAGAGCCTGCACATTCTCCTCATAATAATCTACACCTGCAGAGGTGACTCACTGTTACTGCTGCTAGTTCTGAAACACATCTCCTCACTGTGTTCACATTCAGTGTTTGATCACCATAAACATTTAGCAAGCATTGACTAATGTCAATGAGTGCAATTTTTCCAATAAGGAGGAATTCATTTCCCCCCTTTTCTTACTAGGCAGTACTTTTTCAGATGCCATTCTATCAGACTGCCATCTGTCACACACAACAAATGTAACAGAGTATTGGTAGGAAGGTTCAGCCTCTATGGCCCTATCATCAACCTCTACCTCTGACTTTGTGAGCCAACCGCATAAAATGTATCTTTAAAACTACAGAAGATCGGATTCATAAAATTTCCCACTTATTTGTTACAGAGTTTATATTTTTCTCCTCTTGCAGAAAACCTAAAAAATAAAATCCAGCAATACCATGAATTACTGTTAGATTTTATCCTGTAAAATTATACAGATTTTATAACTTTCATCGTCACAAATATATAAAGGGAAGACTTTCTTTATATAGAAAAGTAAGTTAAGTTTAAGGCTGAAATATTGTGTCCTTAGTACAAGAAATATCATGTCCTTAGTACAAGAAGACTTAAGGCTATTCTATTCATATCTAGACTGACAGTAAAGGAGAGAAAACAATAGGAATATTTTATAGTGTTTATATCACATCCTTATATTATGGCACACAATAAACATTTCTACTGTGCTAACTGTAACAGCATAGCTGTAGCATAGCTGTAATTTCCAGCTGCCTCATATGAGGCTTTTACTTTTTTTGCAAAAGTCAAGATTCATATTTGTCTTTGATTCTAAGCCTCTCTGTACTTCTGTTCTTTCTCCTTATCACTTACCAGCTGCCATATTCTATGACAGGATGGAGCATACAGTATCTTTGAGCCTTTTGTTTTTGTGGGAAAATATTCTGGAAAATCTATCAACCTGTACCAGCATCCTCTTTTCATATCCTTTCTCCCTCCAGATAACACTTTTTCCACCTTCCCCCCACTAAGAGTTATATGAGGTAGAAGTAATGCGGCTGAAGCTACATAAATAATTCTAGATTGTTGCATAGGAAAAGAGGACTTCTGCTGTCATACTAACACTTTAAATTTCATGCACATTTCTTAAGTAGATACATAGGCCTCTTTATGTAGACATATGCATAAACAGTTCTTCTATGCAGATAAATATATTATCCCTAACACATACATTTTACATACACATAGGAATTTAGAACTGCAACGAGGGACAAATGTTCTCCAATCTTCATGTTGGAAATGGGTAATTTATATATCATTGCCTACTGACAGATTATTTAAATAAAGTCAGGGAAATATTTAAGGTTCAGTTTTTTACATATATAAATAAATATACACCTCAGGTGTACTCCTAGGTGCTAAATAGCACTCAGTGACTAATTCTTACTGAATTTCAGTGTATGTAAGGCATGTCTGTGCCTTTGCAAATTTCTTCCATATAGAAACTTAGATTTTTAACTATGTCACATGCTTTCCTTTAGCAGCATTAGGGACCACCATTATAATTAGAAACCTGCAATGAAATCTTAATGAGAAACATGAGATAATACATCATAATCTAATATAATGATACCTATTAGAATGTTAGAGCTCAACTCATCAGTAGTATACTTAGGAATACTTATCTTCATTTTTATGGAATTTCTGTAATTTAATGGATGGGTATAATCACTGAGAAGACTGAAAGAAATACCTGATTGCAGACTGACCCTGGAGCAAACTGTGGTATAATTCACGTTGCAGGCAGGACAGGACTAGTTAACAGTGGGAGAGTAAGACTTTTTAATTTCAGTAGCTACAGCTGCATAATGAGATAATTCAGCAATTCTTGCAATTTCTGTTTTTTAATGATAACAGCAGCAATAACAATAGGCAATGGATGTACTTTATTGATAGGAATTTAGACTGAATGATTTAATCAGTACTCTTCACCTTTGTTTTTTGTGTCTAATAGCAACAATTGATGCCTGGAAGATGAAATTTTCACTACTGATTTCGAAAGATACTGCATATATATTGATCAAAGATTTTTTCTTTTTGAATTATAGATCAGAGACAATAAAATGATAAATAATACAGGAAAAATAAGCTTGTTCAGAAAGTGGTTACAGAAGAGGATTCCATAAGCACTACATGATACGCTTTCACATCTCTCTGAAATATATTTTCATGGAATTCCTAGGGATGAATCTTTTCAGAGCACTTGCTTATTTCCGTGATTTGCACTCCTGCTATCAGGAGTCTTTTGACAGAATTCATAAGGCGCTGCCAATTGCAGATAGCTGCCACAAGTTTTTTAATGCATCAATAATCCTTCGTACTACAAAATATTCAGGAAGTAAGATTTTAGTAGCTTACAGTGAATGAAATAATAGTCTAGCAATATAGTGAACAACAGTGGAAAACATTAAAATGTTCATTTTCAACATTAATATATTTTCGTGTAATTTATCTATTTCCTCCTAATGCCTTTTCCCGATTCCCCCTTTCTTTTAATATATATTTTTTTAATTTTTGCAACTATTTCTTAACTCTTTTCCTTTTTATCCTTTTACTTTTCCCTTTCTTTATTATTCTTCTTGACACTCTCATTACATTTATTTTTATAAAGTTGCTTTGGAGAGGAGAGAATGCTATTAGGAGCCTGAGATTTTCACAGTGAAGAATTTCCAGAAATGAATGTATTTTATGTAATGCTTTTACATTAAAGAAAATAAGCTGAAGCATGAAAGCATGACTGAGGCCAAATGCTAATTTCCTTTTTAAGGCTGCTTCTTCAGTCTATGTTATGTTAGGAAAATTGAAGCTATTTTCTTCAGAGAGCAGTCAGGTCTGAGGTCCCTCTTTACTCCTTTGTTTAGTAAAACTACTTGTCACTGTTTTTGTGGGTCAATTAGCTCAGGCAATTCAAAAATACATGTGCAGAGTGTCAGTGTAGCATAATTATCTATTGGCTAATATATACACAGAAGATAGCCTGGATGAAGAAGCTACTAGGCTAAGCATAAACAAGCTCTCCAGGATGTATGAAACATTTGATGAGTGTCTGCTGACTGACCAGTCATCAGTCAAGGGTCAGCTTATGTTGCTACTTGGAGATTTTTGATATTTCTGAGTTACTGCCATCTGATTCTTTTTTGAATGCCATTCCAAGGGGGTTATACTTTTCCATATCAGTATTTTTCCTTTTAAAAGTCTATTTAACTATTACCTTTTCAGCAATGACATTTCTGGGCTTTTCCTTTTATAGTTTCGTATATCTTTGCTCATATTCATTCTCTTATCTAAAAAACAAATTCTCTATAAAAGTGGTCCAAGACAAGGTGCCATGCTGCACCAAATCCAGCATGGGGTCACAGATAGCTGAGTTTTTGGGAACCTCTTCTTTGGTTCTTTCTTGTCCCAGAAGGTTATCCCCTGCTTTGTTTGGGGACAAATTCCTTACCACATGCAGCTGCTGCTTCTGTGCTAGAAATGACTGCCCTAATTCCTCCAAAGCTTCTGGAGCCACAGCAGCTGCAATTAACTCTTGTACAATTTGAGCCTTTGAACAGCATCATTTCAACTATTTGTCTTAGGAAATAGATCATATTTCTGCAAGCCTATTTTGTTCTCTTGAGCTTGAAAATCAATGCTGGAGATGTTTCCTTGTCTGCAGCATTTCAGCATTTCACTCTCTGTTGATCACATATGTTGTTCTTTACACTGTATTTGGAAAAGATCTCACATAGGGCAAATACATAAAATTTGTCTGTTAGAGGAAAGTATTGGGTTTGGGCTTCTTAGATGTTATCCTCTTCTGTTGTCTTTCCAATTCACTATCCCCATGTAATGCTGTACAAAGAGAAAAACAAGCAAACAAAAAACAGTTGCATAGGTCTTAACATAACACACACTTTTTGTAGCAGATTGTCTCTGTCACAGAACTCATTTTACCCGAGTACATATGTTAAAATAGACTGTAAATTGGAACAAAATAAAATGAGGTAGCATTACAAATGGTATAATGTTTGAGAAAAAAGGTAAAAGCTGTTTTGAGGATGACAATTTTACCATGAAGAGTTTGTCTCTTTCTTTAAGGAGAATAGAATTTGTGCTACCAAAAAGATGAGTAAAAACTTTTCTATCTCCATTGCTAGATAATATTGCAAGATAACATATTTCCTAAATAAAATAAAATAAAATAAAATAAAATAAAATAAAATAAAATAAATAATAATAATAATAAAATAACCAGACTAAAACAGAAAAAGAATAGTACAAATGCCAAACTGTGAGCCAGAATGCAAGAGACACAGCCAGTGGACACTGATGTATAGGACCTGTGGGTTATGCTTTGCCTAAATACCTGGAGATATTCTGTACCTGCCTAGCTGTCTCTCTGGCTTGTGCCCTAGAATGAGTAAAGTGGTGTGAAATTCTGTGTGCAAAAAAGCAATGACTGTACTTACGTTCCAGCATGATCAGAAACTATGAATCTGTTCCAAAAACAGTATAATGTGCATTGCTTATCAGTAGACTCATTTAACTTCTATATAGTTTAGCATGAATGCTTCTTTTCACCTCCTGATGCCAGTACAAACTCAGAAATATTGCACAGCATTGTTTTCTTAACAGATTCTTCAGTATCCAGCTGCACAATAAGGAAAAGTACAGCTAGAAAAGAAGTAGATTTCCCAAAGATAGTTCTAGAAAGCTAGCTCAATTATTGATAATTGTGTAAACATTGCTGTCTGGAGTTCAGCATTTGAGTTTACTTCCTTTCCACTAACAAAGATCTCCTTTTTCTATGATTATGTAGGTAGCTTGTTTCTCTAAGGGAAAATTTCACCATGTGTTTCATCTTTTATCCCGGTTTGTAAGACTGAATGAAACAGATGCTTCACTCTCTTAGTCATGAAATCCATCAATAGTGAGTTCTAAGTGTACTGAAAAGATATTCAGACTAATTATTTCTATTTGATAGCAGCTATATAATGAAAAGTATGAATGAAAAGCAAAGAACCAAAAACATTAGCCTAAATGCTCTTAAAAATAGTAGTTTAGAGTTTAGAGTAATCTGTGTTAGATCTTTTAAGTGCACTGCTGTGAATCCATTCTCCATTTCATCAATCTCTAAAAGGATCTTTGTTCTGAACTACAAAGAAATCTTTAAGATCAGGAACAAATACAATAACATGTTTTAATGGCTAAACCCACGTGGCAATAAAATAAAGTCATATTTCTAAAAATACTGTGTTTAGAACTCTCTGAAACAATATGATTTCTTAAGATTAAGTTTGATTGACAACAAACTTACCCAAAAAATAAAGTACAAATACAGAGCGTCTTTTCTCTTGTATCAAACTGTGATAATATCATTTCATTGACGTGTTAATATAGAGTTGGTTTTTTTCTCCAAATATATATTCAGGTTTTGCTTTTCCTTTTTTTTTTTTTTTTTGTATCATATTTTTCTGTATACACAGTTAAATACTTTCTTCAGCATGTATGTAAACAGTTATACATATGCTCAAACTTTTCTCATGAAATCTAAGAAAATTTCTGAGACATTTTCGAGATTTTGTTAGTCAAGTTAAGTATGAGTAAAACTGTGAGAGTTAATCACAGAAAAAATATTTAATTAGTAAACATTCCCAATTTCATCCATTGCAAATCTTTCATGAATACATTAAAGTTTTCAATATCCATCAGGTAAACAGATACTCTGTTTGTAAATGTGAAAAAAAAAAAAAAATTCAATCCAAAACCAAAAGCCAAAGTTCACTGTGTTTTTAATGAAATTTCTTACTATAAATTTGTCAACAGGGAAAAAATGTACAACTAAAACCATTATAGGTATGTTGGTTATTTAGAAGTAATTTCTTTCAGAATGTATGATATTTACAACTAGATTCAGACCTAACTACTTTAATTATTTGCATATATTAAAATAACTTGGCCGCTGATTATGAACTTGACAAATCTTCTTCCTAAAATTTTTAGTTACTAATTATATATATAAAATTTCTATTATGGGAGCTTTTTTATAAGTATGTTTCCTGGCATGCATATTTAACTATTTTCTGCTATATAACCAGACTCCTTGCAGGGAGAAAATCAGAAAAGTCAAAGCCCTGCTAGAACTGAACTTGGCCACTAAGGCAGAGGACAACAATAAATATTTCTATAAATACATCAGCAGCAAGAGGAAGGCTAGGGAGAATCTCCATCCATCCCTTGTTGGACTCCGAGGGCAACTTGGTGACCAAGGATCAGGATAAGGCTGAGGTGCTTAATGCCTTCTTTGCCTCAGTCTTTAATAGTAAGACTTGCTACTCCCTGGGAACACAGCCCCCTGCACTGGTAGACAGGGATGGGGAATAGAATAGGCTCTGCATAATCCATGATGAGATAGTTTTGGACCTGCTCTGAAAGCTGGATGCTCACAAGACCGTGGGGCCAGATGGAGTGCACCCTAGAGTGCTGAAGGAGTTGGCAGAGGTGGTTGCCAAGCCACTCTCCATGATCCTTCAGCAGTCCTGGCTAACAGGGGAGTGGCAAATGTGACACCCATCTTCAAAGAGGACTGGAAAGATGACCTTGGTAGCTACAAACCTATTAGTCTCACTTCGGTGTCAGGGAAGGTTATGGAATGGATAATCTTGGGTGCCATCATGGACTAATTAAAGGTCAACCAGGGGATCAGCCCCAATCAGCATGGGTTTATAAACGGTGGATCCTGTCTGACAAGTCTGATTTCATTCTAAGACAAGGTGACCAGCTCAGCTTAGTGGATGAAGGTAAGGTTGTCAGTGTGGTCTACCTGGACTTCAGTAAAGCCTTTGACACTGTCCCCCACAGCATTCTCATGGAGAAGCTGGCTGCCCATGGTTTGAATGGGTGTACACTTCGCTGAGTGAAACACTGGCTGGATGGCCAAGTACAAAGAGTTATGGTCAGTGGAATTAAATCCAGTTGGTGGCCACTCAGGATCAGTGCCCCACAGGGCTCGGTACTGGGGCCACTTCTATTTAATATCTTTATTAATGATCTTGATGGAGGGATTGAGTGCACCCTCAGTAAGTTTGCAGATGACACCAAGTTGGGAGGGACCACTGATCTGCCTGATGGGAGAAGGGCACTACAGAGAGACCTGGATTGATGGGCCAAGGCAAGTTGCTTGAGTTTCAATAGGGCCAAGTGTCAGGTCCTGTATTTTGGTCACAACAACCCCAGGCAACCCTACAGGCTTGGAGAGGAGTGGCTGGAAAGATGCCTGATGGAAAGTGAC
Source organism: Perdix hodgsoniae (assembly GCA_035772895.1). Taxonomy (NCBI): domain Eukaryota; kingdom Metazoa; phylum Chordata; class Aves; order Galliformes; family Phasianidae; genus Perdix; species Perdix hodgsoniae. Next base: position 3,628,484 of record JAPSGF010000033.1, read on the forward strand.
CTTGGTGTACTGATGGAGAGTTGGCTGAATATGAGCCAGCAGTGTGCCCAGGTGGCCAAGAAGGCCAATGACATCCTGGCTTGTGACAGGAATGGTGTAGTAAGCAGGACTAGGGAAGTAATCCTGCCCCTGTCCTTCAGCATTAGTGAGGCCTCACCTAGAGTGCTGTGTTCAGTTTTGGGCACTTCAGCACGGAGAGGATATTGAGGTGCTGGAGCAGGTCCAGAGAAGGGCAACAAGGCTTGTGAAGGGCTTGGAGAATATGCCCTATGAGAAGTGACTGAAGGAACTGGGGCTGTTCAGTCTGGGGAAAAGGAGACTGAGGGGAGACCTTATTGCTCTCTTACAATATCTGAAAAGTGCTTACAGCAAGAGCAGGCTTGGTCTCTTCTCACTGGTGACTGGTGACAGGATGAGGGGAAACGGCCTCAAATTGTGCCAGGGGAGGTTTAGATTGGATATTAGGAAACACTTCTTTACAGAAAGGGTTGTTAAGCACTAAAGTAGGCTCTCCAGGCAGGTGGTTGAGTCACAATCCCTGAATGTGCTTAAAAATCATTTGGATGTGGTGCTCAGGGACATGATTTAGTGGAGAGTTGTTAGAGTTAGGATGGTACGGTTAGGTTGTGGTTGGACTTGATGATCCTTAATGTCTTTTCCAAGCTGAGCAATTCTATAATTCTAGGATTCTATGATTTCTTGTCAGGTGTCATTCTGTCAGACTGCCCCTCTGCTGCCATCTGTCACACAGCAACAAAACGTAATGAAACTTTTGTGGGAAGGTTCAACTTTGCTGCCATAACAGCTACATCTAACTCTGACTTTGTCAGCCAGTATAATAAAATAAGAGGCGTTACATTCAGAACAACCTTTATATGTAGTCATTTGTTTCCTTCAAGTTTTTTGCAACAATACATTGAGCCAGTAGTTCATCTTTGGGGCTGCATTATCAACAGTTTTTCATTTTTACTTTGTTTTACTTCATAGTTTATATTACATTAGATACATTCTAGAGCAAATCAACCCTTCAAATCTACATTACCCTTCTTGTTTTCATTTACTTCTTAAAAGTTGGCTGAATTAATCTTTGAGCATTTGTTTTAGTATCTCATAGGTTTCACATTCTATTTACAAGTGTATTTTTTTTACTCCCTATTAAGCTTTCTGTATAAGGATAGAATTGCAACATGAGACTGGTCATATGTGTATGTGTGGAGAAATATGTATCTTTCAGTGAGAAACAGAGATGTAAGAAAGTGAAGGAGAGTGAAGAGGACTTCATTCATATTTTCCTGTTTTTGAGCTGCTAAGTAAAATATCTTGAGTTAATGCAAATAACCACCCTATTAATTCTGGTTTGTTGTTGTTGTTGTTGTTTTAGGAATGATTAATCCTGAAAACAATGTTTTCAGAAACAATGCTCTCTGAAATCTCCATGCACATTCATTTCTTGAAAAAAAATCCATATTCTACTACTTTTATTAGTAAACATTTGTCATATACCTTTCTTAACATGGAACTAAAACAAAACTCAATGCATTTTGGATTTCTGAACAGTTTCTAAACTTGTGAAACACAGGAAATGGATAGAACTCAAAGTGAAAACTCCCTTTTCCTTCAGGTGTGACAAACTAAAGTCCAGATGGTAAGTACTCTATTGTACATTTAAGCAAATATTTATTCACAACTGACTCTTCTGCAAACATTTTTGCAAAAAAGAGATTTCCTTGTATAAATATTTGCAGAATATCCAAGGGATGGAGCACCTCTTCTACAAGGACAGGCTGGGGCTGTTCAGCATAGACAAGAGAAGGATCTGGGGAGACCTGAGAGCAGCCTTTCTGTATCTAAAGGAGAGCTGTAAGAAAGAAGAGCACAGACACTTTTGCAGGGTATGTTGTGATACAACAAGGAAAAATGGTTTCAAACTGAAAGGAAGTTGATTTAAAATGGATATTAGGAAGCAGATTTTTACAGTAATGGTGGGTAAAGCAGTTGCCCAGGGAGGTGCTCTGTCCCTGAAGACGCTCAAGAGAAGGCTGAATGGATCTCTGAGCACCCTGATCTAGCTGTAGGTGTCTCTGTTCACTGCAGGGGAAATGAATGAGAGATACCAGTAGTATCTGTACTCTGTACTCTTTGTACTCTGTACAAAGTACTCTGGAAAACTGTTCTATTAGACCCCTGGAATTTTCAACATCCATAGAAATGGAATGAAATTTAACTTTCTCTCCATCTATCTGTGAAAAAAGATTGAGGAAAAATAATCAATTTGAAGATAGTAATGTGTTCATAATTACAAAAATAAACAAACAAATAAATAAATAAATAAATTCTGTTTAGATCTTTTGCTTGTGTATCTTCAAAATGTGTGACAAAAGACTTTATTAATCCAGGAAAGGCATGAAGTGGTTGGTCAGCTGCAAACTTATTGGGAACAATGTAAGTCCCTGTAGGTAAAGACAAATTCCTTTGCTTCCCAACTTTCCCAGCTCTTCATTATAAGATGATTTTGAAAATCTAGAAAGCATCTAAATCAGTAGTTTTCAGTCTGTGGCCTTGGAGGTCAAGCAATATCTTTTGATATCTGTAAAAGACAACTAGGAAAATTCTTCTTTGTTTTCATGATATTGCTCACACTTCCTCTTCATGGATCTTCACATTCCATGAAAATATTAATTAACATCAGGATAACATTACTAATTTCAATCAGCAATCAGGTCTCTTGTGTATTCATTGTGTAGGAACTAATAATTTGCTTGCAAGAACAAATAAGGAGGAAGTTTTAATCACCACTGCTTGAGATGAAATAACAGATAAGTTAAATTCTAAAAATAAAAAGACAAAACTGAGAGGCAAAAAAAGTTATGCACCCAAATATGTATGCTGTTCCAAAAGTAATGCTTCCTATTTATTTCCATGGAGACTACAACAGATACAAAGAACACAATAACTGACAGAGCAAATACTCAGCTACAACACACAATTTTGCAATGTAGTCACTACAATTAGCTGTGTATTTTCACCAGCAATGAACAAGAGCCTGCACGCTGTGTTAGTAAGTGTGCAGCAGCAGAGGTGACCCACTGTTGTCACTGTTATTGCTGAGGTGACACATGCAGATAGGCTAGGTAGGAAGGGTGGGGGACTTGCCCACTATGTCAGAGTGGATAGACTGTGAGGAGCTTCCTCTGAGAGACACTCAGGATCAGGTTAAGAGACTGTGGGTTAGAATTAGGGATGGGTCTATGTGAAAGGCAAACTGTTTTTCTTCCTTGTCACAAAGCTTGCTTCGTGAGGCTTTTTGGTGATAAGACTCTAACTGACAACTGCTAAGCATCTAGGAGGATGAGTGGCGCATGTCACCATGCTGCTGTACCTCTGCTTATGATTGCAAAGATAAGCAGAAGCAGGACAAGCAGTCTTTTTCAGGGGTGCTGCTTGAAGGAGCTGACCACTGCAAAAGGCAATAATGCTTGTGCATGGCAACGAAGGCACCCCTCCATGCTGGCTTATCTGTTGGGCCAGGTATGTCACACCTAAACTGAGAGAAAAGAAGAAGAAAAAAAACCCCACAGAAATGGGGGATAAAAGGCCCTCACTAAACTAGGGACTTTGGAGACAAACTCCCAAAGACACCTTTGACGGAGAATTCCCTGAGGGGAAAACCTCTTCGAAAGAACCCCGAGGCCTGCTTGCTGTGGAGCTCCCTGGCTTTCTCCCATTCCCCGTGGTGATCAGATGAGTTCCTGAGATCAACGGACCTGCCACGTACCTCGCTGGACCCACGGTGGTGACTATCTCTTTTGCTCTCTACAGAGACTCTTTGCTTGTATTTCCTACCTTTCCTATCACTCACCTTCCCTTCCCCATTTCCCTAAAACGGCTAGGACTTGTAACAAACTGGTTAGACCAACATTTGAACCGTTGCTTCTTAATCTCCCGCCGGGTATACATATTTCAAAGAACCTCTTCTCCCTCCTGTAAATTGGAGTGAGACAGTCTAACAAAGGCCAGCTGGTGATAGGAGTATACTACAGGCCACCCAATCAAGGGGAGACTGTTGACGAGGCTTTCTTGCTTCAGATGCAGGAGGCTTTGTGCTCATGGGCTCTTGTCCTGATGGGGGACTTCAACCATCCAGATATCTCTTGGAAAGATCACACAGAGAGTTGCGAGAGGTCTGGGAGGCTCCTGGAATGTGTTGATGATAACTTTCTGGTCCAGGTGTTGGACAGACTGACCAGAGTTGCTGGACCTGCTGCTCACCAATGTGGAGGAAATCATGAATGGTGTTAAGGTCGGAGGCAGCCTGGGTTGCAGTGACCACGCCCTGGTCGAGTTATCTCATGGGATGTGGGCCTGGTGAGGAGTGGCGTCAGGACCCTGAACTTTGGAAGAGCGAACTTTAAGCTGTTCAATGGGCTGTTGGCCAAGATCCCCTGGGGTGCTGTCTTTAAAAACAAAAATGTTGAGTTACTCTTCAAGAGCTGGTTACTCTTCAAGAATGCCTTCCTGTGAGCATAAGAACTCTTTGTCCCTCTGAACAAGAAAGCGGGCAGAGGAGGTAGGAAAACCATGTGGCTCGGTAAGGACCTGCTGGGCATGCTGAAGGCGAAGAAAGGTGCGTACAAGCTCTGGAAACAAGGGTGTGCCACACAGGAAGCATACAGGGATGCCATCCAGACTTGCAGATGTGGAATCAGGAAAGCCAAGGCGCAGGCGGAAATGAACTTGGAGAGGGATGTGAAAAACAATAGGAAGACTTTCTACAAGTGTATTTGGTCAGAAGAGACAGGCCAAAGCGAGTGTACCTCCTCTGGTACATGTAAAAGGAGAACTAGCTTCAAGGACGAAGAGAAGGCTGAGGTACTGAATGAGTTATTTGCCTTGGTCTTCACTGGCAGCCAGGATTCCAGTACTCCTCATGTCCCTAAGCCCTGCATCCCTAAACCTCTGAGTGGGGACGAGGGTGGTAAATCCCCCTGCCTCTGTGAGGACAGAGCAGATCTGAGACCGCCTCATGAGACCGAATGTGTACAAGTCTATGGGGCTGGATAGCGTGCATCCCAGGATTCTGAAGGACCTGGATGAGGTGGTTGCCAAGCTGCTCTCCATCATATCTGAAAAGTTGTGGCTGTCAGGTGAGGTCCTGGATGGCTGGAGGAAGGGTCATGTCACTCCCATTTATAAGAAAAGGAGCAAGGAGCACCCAGGGAACTACAGGCCAGTTAGTTTCACCTCTGTGCCTGGGAAGATCATGGAACAGATCATCCTGGATGACATGCTTGATCACATGAGGAATGGGCCTGTGATTTGAGACAGCCAGCATGGCTTCACCAGAGGAAGGTCACACTTGACCAATCTGGTGGCCTTCTATGATGGAGTGACAGCATCGATGGATGAGGGAAAGGCGACCAATGTCATTTACCTGGACTTGAACAAGGCCTTTGACATGGTCCCCCACCACATCCTTATCTCCAAATTGCAGGGATGTGGATTTGATGGGTGGACCACTTGATGGATAAGAAACTGGTTGGTCATCAATGGCTCTATGTCCAGGTGAAGACCGGTAATGAGTGGCATTCCCCAGGGGTCTGTCTTGGGACTGGTGCTCTTTAACATCTTTATCAATGACATTCATGAATGAATCGAATGCACCCTCAGCAAGCTTGCCGATGACACCAAGTTGAGTGGTGCGGTCTACACGGTTGAAGGAAGAGATACCATTCAGAGGGACCTCGAGGGGCTAGAAAGGTGGGCCCGGGTGAACCTGATGAGGTTCAACACAACAAAGTGCAGAGTTTTGCACTTGGACTGGAGGAATCCCAGGCATCCATACAAGCTGGAAGGAGCAGTCCTTGAGAGCAGCCCTGTGGAGAAGGACCTGGAGGTCGTGATTGATGAAAAACTTAATATGAGCCAGCAGTGTGCCCTTGCGGCTCAGAAGACAAATGGTATCCTGAGCTCCATCAGAACAAGGGTGGCCAGCAGGGAGACAGGGAAGTGATTGTTCCCCTCTACTCTGCTCTTATGAGATCCCATCTGGAATACTGTGTCCAAGTGTGGAGCCCCCAGTACAAAAAAGACAAGGAGCTGCTGGAGAGGGTCCAGAGGAGGGCCACAAAGATCATCAGGGGACTGGATCACCACCCCTATGAAGACAGGCTAAGGGAGCTGGGCTTGTTCAGCCTGGAGAAAAGAAGGCTGCGGGGTGACCTCATTGCAGTATTTCAGTACCTAAAGGGAGCCTACAGACAGGAGGGGAATCAACTCTTTGAAAGGGTAGATAACTTCAGGATGAGGGGAAATGGTTTTAAGTTGAGGGAGGGGAGATTTAGGTTGGATGCCAGGGGGAAATTCTTTACAGAGAGTGGTGAGGTGCTGGAACAGGCTGCCCAGATTGGTTGTGGATGCCCCGTCCCTGGAGGTGTTCAGGGCCAGACTGGATGGGGCCCTGGCCAGCCTAATCTAGCATTAAATGGGGAGGTTGGTGGCCCTGCATGTGGCAGGGAGGTTGGAGATTCATGATCCTTGAGGTCCCTTCCAACCCTGGACATTCTGTGACTGTGTACTCACATCCATTATTTGGTCTCCAAAAACATTCAGCAAGTGTCGATGAATATCAATGGGTACCATTTTTTCTGCACAGAGCAACTCAGTGGCACATGTTTGCTTCATACCCACTTCCATGTCATGTATCATTCTATTGGACTATCTGTCTGCTGCCGTCTGTCACATGGTAACAAAATGCAATCGAATATTGGTGGCAAGGTTCAACTTTGTCACAGTGTTAACTAGATCAGTCTATACCCATAACGGGACTGTAGGCTTTACTAACTATGATATCGGAGTGCAAATAACACAATACAATACAATCTAATTGAAATTGAGACTAAAATCAAATAAGGTGGGAGTGAGAGAGCTCCCGAGACTCAGTCAAACCTGAAAAGCTTGGAACGGCTAGGAAAGCACCCTCCAGCACCCATTGCCAGGCAGTAAGAGACCACCCCCCCGGAAGGGTCAGATCCCATGACTTCCATCATATACAGGGATAGGTACATGGAATTGGAGCATTAACACTTTTGTTCCAGTACACTATGTGATGTTTTCATGTGGAATATTGAAAACCAAAAAAACGTAAAACCACAACAGACTTCTACTGCCATACCACCAACATCCACCTCTGATGTTGTGGGCCAACATAATAAAACAGGAGGTATAACTTCTTGTCTTTTGGAGCAGCCCTCACACATCATAATTGATTGAAGACTTGCAAGGCTAAAAAATTGACCATGTGTCACTGTAATTTTTTTCAGTTATTTCTTATTCATATTTAACTGGTTGTTTTCGTGTATTTTTATCTACTAACTTTATTATCTACTAACAGCTGCATCCTTCAGCAAAACATTTTTTTCCTGTTTATGTATTTGAAACTTTCTTCCCATGAGTGATCTGCCCACTCCCGGAGTGGGGAATATGTAGTTTCTTGAATTACCAAGAGAAAGACAGGAAAGACAGAGTACTTGGATTTTTGTTTTGTTTTTGCTATTTTTTTAAATTTAATTTTTTTTTTTTACAGTACAGTGTGCATTTGACATTTTTTCTTTAAGATATTAAATAGTAATTTGTATAATCTACATTCTGAGACATTCCTCAAACACAGGAGAAAGTTTCTGAAAAGTATAACTTCAGCTGTGTAATTTAGAACATGTTTATTTATGGTAGATTCAAGGTATTCAAAACATTTGTAACTTGGCAAATGTTTTGAATTGTGGGAAAAAGACAACTGCAAAAATAAACAAGTCTTTACTTTCTTCTGTTATGAATTCTTTGAAAAATTTCATTTTGTCAATTCTGAAGTTGCACTTTTCCTAGTTCACCTATTTGTGACAAATATTAATATCTGTGTTTACTGATGTAATTCATTGTTTTAACATGCATGTCATGGTTTTATGATTTTTGGTCATCAGTATTCCACACCATAACATCATGTAATGCATTGGGGGTGGGGTTTGATATCTGCCGAATGTTCGTCCGTCGGAGAAGAACTACATTTCCCCAGGAGACTTTGCGGTCAGCAAGGGGATATAACTCCAAGCAAGGTCACCTGATCCTTCTTCTTCGCCTGCTCTTCACTGTCTGCGCTTCGCTATCTGCACTTCGCCGCCTGCGCTTCGCCATCTGCACTTCGCCGTCTGTACTTCAGTCACTCAACTGGACTGCACTTCTCACCCCAGCATTGTGGTGAGGTCTATACAATTCAAACAGACTCTCTCTCTCTCTCTCTCTCTCTCATTGTATTTTGCTAATACTATATTTAGTAAAATCATTTGTTCCACCTCAGATCAGTGCTGTTGTTTTCAAGTATTTTGGGGTCCCCTGCTTCCCCTTTCCCAGAGGTGCGGATCCGCAGATCCCTCCACCCTGCTGGTCACAGAACTGGGCCGGACCAGCCCATAAACCGTTGACAATGCACAAGTGCTGATTAGAAAAATCAAATATAAAAGAGGAAGATTTAAATAAGGCAAGTAAAACTGAAAAATCTCGCATTTCTTTACCTCTTCTAGTCTTTCTAAGGTTAATTGGAACTTCCATTGCTAAGGTTAATGATAACAATAGCTATTAAATCTTATGAAGATATGAAGTTTTATTGTATTCACATATTTTGAAAATAAAAATCAATAAATTATACTTGTATCTTCCACTTGTTGCATTATGAGCCTTAAAAACCTTATTGCTACTCTATATAATCACAAATGTCTATAATCTATGAAACAGAAATCATGGAAAAAAAATGACGAAGTCTGTCAGATAGGTTTTTGTTTTGTTTTGTTTTGGGTCAGGCCATAGTGTCAAATGGAAATCTTTATAGTGTCCTTTCAATATTTAAAATAGTCTTTTTAAATATTAATAGTGTCCTTTTATTTCTAAATAAGGTTCAGTTCCACTACAGGCATTCCTCATGGATCTATTCACATTTTATTAACTGTTCGAGTAGATGAAACTTTACAATCAATCAGAAAAAAATGTTATACTTTCTGAGATGGCAAAGCAATGCCAAAGATAAGAGAGTCTTGCTTTGCTGATCATAGTGAAGGATAAATGAGCTGCAATGAAGGCACAAATGAGCCACCATAATACCTGGCTTGTGCTCAGCTCCACAATTGCTGCTCTACCAGTATAAGATTTCTGCCTGTCCTCAGCAAGCCAGATGGTCAGTGGAGGAGGTTAGTTTTAAAGAAGAGCATTTTTTATTTTCCTTTCTTCTCACCTTCTTTTTAATGAAATACTTATGATTGAAATGTGAAAAATAAAACATTAAAACAACAACATATTGCTTAGATTTACAGTTCTTACACTGGCCCTCATTTACACAGAAGAAAAGAGATGAGAAATTCTTCATTTTCCGTGTTTGAAGAGGAATATTAGTTCATTTATTTATTTATTTGTGTTGTCAGGAGTCACTAAATGCCTTCTTAAATAGGATAAAAGTCACAGTGAAAAGGATTTACAAACAAATGCTGCTGATGTTCTTTTACTATGTCTCTTGGTGAAGATAACTTGGAAGATATATGACATTGTACTTATAATAATAAGCATATTCTCAAGTGCTGTATGCTCTAATTATTGTCATCTTTAATAACATGGAAGCAGAACTGACCAAAACGGTTAAAGATATATTACTCTTTTTGCTCAGACATCCCTGGAAGAGTTTTCAGGAGAGTTGCTGTTTTCCTCACACAACTTCAGATAGTAATGTCAAAAACAATGATTGAGAAGTGAGACAATGAATACCTGGGAATACTAGCCACTAAGAAGTTTTAGTGGTAAGTAAGCAATTAGATTTCAGGTTTCATTAGCATATGTATGATTAAATGCATGTTCAAGTTAAGCATTCAGCTAAACTTAATTTCCTCCAAAAAAGAACATGTGCTATGTATTATTTCTTAGCTTTAATTAATGAATTTTTAAAACTATGTAGCCATCATTTCAAGTAGTTAGCAACAGCATGTTACACATACTTCAATATGCTCACTCTGGAGTCCTCTGTATCTGTACTGACCATGCCTGACTGGTCTTTCATCATAGTTTCAGTCCCTGAATCCCCAAGTAATTTTTGTTGTCTTCTGTTGCACATACTTTTATCTGTCTTTTGAATGTCCTTTCACTAATGTTGTGACCTATACCATATGCAGTGTTTCAGATAAAAACTTATCAATGTGTTAGTCCCTGAAAAACATCTGTTATTCACGTTCTGTTTCTAAGGGGAAAATTTGCCTTTTTCTCTGCAAGGGATAACTGAAACTTGGGAGAGCTATAAAAAGACTATATACCTCTTGTATCAAGTTGAAATTGGACCTGAGGATCCTTTATGTGGCAACATAAAAATGGCTTTTCATTGAAGTTTTTCAGCAGTGTGAAGAGGAGAAAAACTACAAAGATTATCCTAACCATTATCTACTGTTCTTTCAGTCTATGATTTTTGGGTGAATGGGTGATTCCTCACAATAATTATTATGAACATCCATAATATCAAGTTTATGTTTCAAGCAAGACATCTGGATGCCTAATGGAGTTGATATCAAACAAAATAAAGAGACTGTCAATATGGTGGAAAAGTTTTTGTGTTTTCACTTATAATGAAAATTTACTCTATAACAGAATATTAGGCAGCAAAAATAACATCTAAGACCTCTAACTTACTTTTGCTTATACAGCACAACTACTGAAAGATGATCAGAATCTGTGTACAGGCTACAGCAATAAAATTTACCTACTTCATTTTTTTTTTCTTTCTTTTCCACTGTTTCCTGAAGGTTTATGATGTTTTGTGTTTTGTTCTGTTTTTTATTTCAGTATCACAGGCTGGAAAATTTTCTTCTAATTTTAAATTAGATGTTCACATATTTGGAAATAAGTATTCAAAGTACTTTTTCATTTAGAAGTGTACCTTATTTAAGATTTTTCAACATACTTGAAATAAATACTAATGAAAGTTGTACTAAGTTGTAATGTACTTCACTAGTAACTGAAGGTCTAGTTTTGAGCACTGCAACACACTAAATAAATGGAAGTCTTTCCTACAGATGGTTTAAATGATTAATGGAAGACACGCAGATACTGTCATTATCTTATTTTTACACAGGGAACAATGAGAAACTATTAGTGTTAAGTGACAAGAGTCAGGAAGAGTAATGAAAACAAGTTTCCCAGAGAGAACGGACTGTTTAAATTAGTTTAGTTCCCTTTTTTCATCTTAACTTTAGTCTTCTCCAGATCACTTTCTGTTTTCAGTCTTCTGTCAGTATATAGGAGGAGGAGGAGGAAAAGAAGAAGAATATCTTGATTTGGATGAGACCCAATTCTTCAGTCCTCACACAACCACTCAAAATTGATACCTTATTTCTCAGAGCGTTGTCCAAAGATTCTTTGAAATGTGCCATTCCCTCTGGCCCTGTTGTTGTCACCAGAAAGCAGAGTTCAGAGCTACTTTTCTGCTCCCATCATGAAAAGCTGCATCTACCATGAGGCCTCCCCTCAGCTCCTCTTCTCTGGACTGAACAAACAAGGGGACTTCAGCCATTCCTCATTTGTCTTGCCTTCTATAGCCTTTGATTCTCATTTGATTATCTGATTGTTCATTTGATTTTGCTTCTCCTGAAAGTCTTCAAACAAGTATGTCTAGCAGTTGACTGTGGCCTGATGAGACTTAGCAGTGTGAAGTGAGCTTCTCTGTGAGGTCAGAAAAACAAAATATATGCAAAATATTTTTATTTCTCCCATGTAGGAGTGTCAAATCTATTAATATTATTTTATGTAGTGCAAAGACTTCTATCAGTACTCACAGAAAATTGGGAGGATCAATATGCTACCACATTGTCAGTACAAACTGGCTTTGAATTCGGGTGATGGTTAACAAAATGATTCAAGACAAGCATGTAGAGGAAATAACTGCATCTCCCATTAGAGAAAGCCCTCTGCTTTAACCAGATTTCATCTTGCTAGTCAGCTGAGGTAGCAAAAGCAGTGAAAGCTGGAGGTCAAAACACAAAGCACTATTCTCCCTTCTCAAATACAGAGATAAGGGAGGTCTTAAGGATGTCAAATACAGTGAATTAGAAATTGAGCACACTCAGTGTGCTCAACTTCAGATTTTTCACATCCACAGACAAATGAATTCTACTGAAGATAGCTGTAGTTGTCCTGACAATAACAGTTCTACAGAGGCATTGTGTAAAGGTCAAATATTTTGCTCAGCCATGTTATAATGCCCAGTTCAGGTGACAGTTACACATAGTTACCATGCTAGATGTTACAGCTGAGTCCGATAACTTAGCACATATGCCATCTCATGTACCATTAATGTTTTTTTTTTCTATACCAATAGAGTTTATGAACTCAACACTGCTGACAGCTCTGCTTGGGAAGAATCCTGTACTTACATAACAGCATTACCTCAATATGAAGAGCTACCTGTCTGAGACTATTCCTATCTCTACATCTAGTTATTTATTCAGAAGCATACCTTCATACACATTTGAAAAACTGCCCTAGTATGTAAATATATATACAATCATATGATTCATCAACATGTCTGAATGAGTGCTACCAGATGGTGCTACAGGGAAAATTCTTGTTTCAGTCAAAGATCTCACTATGGCAGCCACCGTACAAAGAAATATTTATTTATGGTATGCAGCCACTTAATTGGATGGCATATTATTTCACTGATGGAACTAAGGAGATCTTCATTTCCTTGGCTTTTACTTCCAGAGCACCACACTCAGTCTCCCATGACATGTTCAGAGATGGCCCAGCAATAGCATTAGTGCCCATGTTCATGAACAGCAAAGGTTAACAGTCCAAGAGCAAGGTAAGATTCAGCATTCTCTCTATAACAACTCATATTTCAGAAATTTATGGTCAGAAACATGTACAAGATTCAAGCACATAGTCACATACTTGAATACAGAGTTGTAGTTCTCCAGATATAACTGTATATTAGTAAATGATAAATAGGACGTTATATTAGTAACTAGTGAAATTTCATTCATAATGTATTTGAAGTAGTATGATTTGACTGTTCTACATCAAATCAGAGATACTATATATAAAGTAGAAGAAAGTTTTTTTCAAGATAAACAAATAGTATTAATATTATTAGCATGCTAACCTATTTTGCTAGGAAAAATGATATACAAGTATGCAAGAGCTACGAATACATGAGCTGGTAAAAATGTAATGTTTCATAATAAATTGTAATTATGTTTTAATAGTCTTTTCTCATATTAACATAATAATTTGCATTTCTTTGATCATTATAAGATAATGTTTATTACTATGTTTATGAAAATTACATAAATATTAGATGAACATGAAACTTGGGAAATGAAAACCAACAGTTATTTTATCTTCTAAATGTGAAGTGATCCAGATTAAATTAATGTAATTTTTGCTTGGGATTACTCAAGATGCTGCAAGAAATTCATATTGGGCTTCTAAACAAGAAGGAATGGTAAGAATACAGCTTGTTCTTCTCTACTGTCTAAACAAAATACTTCCTAGTTATTATTGCTGGAGACAACAAATCTTAACCATCGCAGGAATAAATCAATGAATATACAGATACCAATTTATGCTTAAGAGATCTTGTAATCTGTTTAAAATGTTTCTCCTTCAGTGTTACAGGAGAGGACCTTGTTTTAGAGTTAGTAAAAGTCTTACTCAGATCTATATATGTATTTAAATACATATTACTGAAGTCTTAATCACAAATTAATATCTTGGAATGGACATTCACCCCATAAAACAATCATAAAAACCATTTTCTTTTAGTATATCATGGAAGGCTAAACGGATATAAACACTTGGGTATACTGATTGGATGCCACATTGCCCCGGAGAGACTGCTTTCTGTTAGCGTTATGTTCTATTAAGGGAGTAAAGCAGTGTGAAACCTGCTTGTAATAATTTCCAGAAACACTTGTTAATTCAGAACAAGTGTATACTAGTGACCATATTCAAAGACAAAGGGAGAAAGCAGAGCTATGTCTGCAGTTCTAATTTTATTGTTGGTGTTTTCTGGTGTCTGAATTTGTCATTTTTAGATGGGCTTACTTAAAAGAAAATAAAAATAACAAACGTTACCATATTTTGTCTGACAGAATTTGTGTTATATATTAGGAGAGAGTCTACACAGATACATCTCAAATTCTGACTAACTACAGGTCTCTTCAAAGTTATTAAGGCACACCAGTTGAAAGTCTGCTTTCAGATGGAGACAAAACTACCCTTTCATACAGTGGAGCACTGAAAACTGTAATACTACTTAAAATCTTTATTCAGAGACCTATATTTGTGCATGAACAAGTTAGTGTCCCACATTTTCTCCATTCTTTTTGAAGTGAATGTCTGTGATTTCTAGAATTATGCATGTTCTCTGTTCTCTCATGAGACACTGTTTAAAGGCTGTCACTATATTTGCCCTTATGCATTAGATGCATAATTAGCAGAAAAAACTTTACACTATTTGTGTACATGAGGATCCACTGTTGTGACAGCAATATTGCAGCTTATAATATAACACTTTGTGAGAGTTTGGTTTTGCAAAAAATTAAAAAATAAATTACATCTATTACAATTAACTTTAAGAAAAGAATAAAAAATACATTCATACAACATCCTGTCTCCTGTTTCAGTTCAATTGAGAAAAGAATTCCCTTATGAACAATGTGTGTCTAGGTCATGGAGACCAAAATGCAGTCTATGACTTTTCTTGGTTATATTATTAATTTTGTCTTAGTCCAACATTCTTTCTAACATATGTATGGTTTTCAACAGGAAATTAGTCAAACAATATTGTTTCACAGTTTTTGATGCTAAAAGTTTTCTTTTCTGACATTAAAGTTAGAACTAATTGTTCTAGGAGCTTTCTAGTAAAGAACGTCAAAATCATTTTCTGAAGTTGAAATATAATGTTATGTTGGATATACTATCAACTTATTTTAATCATAAAATCATAGAATCATAGAATGTCTTTGGTTGGAGGGGACCTCAAAGATCATCTAGTTCCAACCCCTCTTCCATGGGCAGTACTGCCATCCACCAGATCAGGCTGCCCAGAACTCATCCAACCTGGCCTAGAATGCCTCCAGAGATGGGACATCTGAAGCCTTTAAGGGCAACCTGTTCCAGTGCCTCAACACTCTCTAAGTAAAAAATTTCTTCCTACCATCTAACCTGAATCTCTCCTCTTTAAGCTTTGAGCCATTTCCCCTTGTTCTCTTACTATTAGATCATGTAAAAAGTTGATCCTGATTCCTGTAAGCTCCCTTCAAATATAGGAAGGCTGCAACAAGGTCTTCCTAGAGTCTTCTCCAAGCTAAGCAAGCCCAACTCCTTCAACCTTTCTTTATAGGAGATGTGCTCCAGCACTTTGATCAACTTCATGGCCCTCAGTAGTGGATCACTTATATGGCAACTGAATTCTGTACATCTTGTTCACACATTAGGCCCACTTTGCTGTACCCAAACACAATTTAAAATATATGAGGATAATTATTGAAGCCGAACGCCCGCTTCAGCTTCACACAGGTGTTCGCAATCGTT